>BLKR01001969.1:0-233650 GCA_011170035.1 Teleogryllus occipitalis
ATATTATTTAAATTAATTTAATTTAATAAAATGTATAATTTAATAATAATAATAATAATAATAATAATAATATTTATAATAATAATATAATTTGTAATAATATAATTTATAATATTAATAATATATTCATAATTTGATTTAAATTAATAACGTACCCGTCTCCTTCTTGTTCTCAATTTACAATACATTCTTTGCATATTTCAAAGGAATTTTCTGTTTCCCCGGATCTCTCTTGGGTAATCTCTTGGAAAGGTTTCTGCATAAAGAGGAAGGGAGTGCTCACCTGCGCTCGTTCTGCCACACCTCCTTGGGCACGCCGATGGTGAGGTCCTGGTAGGGGCGACCGCGCGCCGCCGCCGCGGGCGCCGCCCCCTTCTCCGGCTTGGCCGCCTCCAGCAGGCGCGCGGAGCCCGAGAGCAGGCGCCGGCGCAGCGCCGCCCCCGCGCCCGCCCCCACGCCCGCCCCCGCGCACCGCAGCCGCCCGGCGCCCGCCCCCGCCAGCGCCAGCACCCCGCGCCCGCCCGCGCCCATCCTCACCGCACCGCGCTACGCTGCAACACACAAACACACACTAAGCACGATCAAAAAGAGAAAGAGCACCAGCTTCTCTACAAGCCATTTCCATGGACGAATACTCTAAAGGCGGCTCCACACATTCGGCATTCGCCGAGCAGCGAGCTCCCGCTTGCCCAATCCCGAACAGCTGATTTGTTCGGCGAATGTTCGCTTCCTTTGATGTGTCCAAAAGACCGACACGCGGTGGGTAGGGTGAGCACCGAACGTTCGTCACTCGGCAAATAGCAAGCAACTCATCCACACTGCTCAGGATTCGGTGAGTGGTTGCTCGCTGTTCGCCGAATAACGAATGTGTGGAGTCGTCTTAAGAGGAGGATGAGTTCAAGGATCTTAAGACGTGTGGATCTTAAGACTATTGGCTGAATGTAAAGAAGAAAAAATATTGACGTGAACACAAAGCGGAATATTACTATTATAATGATGAATAATTGTAATTAAGGAATGATGAGTAATTATTATAATTATTATATTAATGATGATTACTTCAATGATTTCCTTTCCACTTTCTGTTCGCGAGTTATCAACATGTTCAGAATTGAGCTGTCAAAAGGCTAGTATTAATTCATTATTTCTTCTATTCTTTGTTACTCATGCGCGAGTTGCGAGAATGTAATAAGTGGAGATGTGTGGTAAACAATATTATTTACTTAAATTTGCCAAAGGACAATATAGTGAGGAAGTAATACAACTGGCAGAACTTCTACTCCGCCAGAATAAAACAGACAACTATCTGCTCCCTCAGACACTTTCGTCATCAAAGAGTGACAGACCGGCAAAGTACCAGCTTCTCCAACAGATACCAGAAGAGTGAAGAGGGAAACTCAACAGCTTCTAAAGGATATGCTATCGTTGTAGCATTCTGTAACAAAGGGGAAACAAGTAAATCCAAAGTAATTCCAATACAAATCGACAAAAATTTTCCAAGCTTGGTTCTTCCCAAACCTAGTTTTTTAAAGACATGCAGGCTTTTAATCCAATTGCTTTGTCGAATTAATATAAATTGGAGCAGACCTATTGTATTGTGAAAATGTATACAGGAATTTCGGTATACTGAGCAAACCGTAAAACACATTTACGATATCCGACTACCATAAATTTCGTGCCAAATTCCACGCACTGGAAAACATTTTTCAAGGGCGTACATTTATCAGATTCGAGATCCAACAACTGCAAATGAAATGTATACGCCTTTTGCAGTGTTTCGTTGATTTCAGTTTTTTATAGTTACGTAAGTGGAAAATAGAGTACTCAAAATTTTGAAAAATTGCGTGAACTCAAATCCTATAAACGTCATAATTTTTATCGACTTTTACAGAACGTGAAAGAGAGCGAAGTGATCTGGGTTCTTCTCGGAACAAGGAAAGTCGAGAGGAATAAATTTGATTACATTTCTTAGCGTAATCTTACAAGCATGATTCCAATTAACTTTACAAATGATGTTCAAGTCTCTTCATTTATCAAACAGGAATACTCCTTCCAAATAAACGTGTTTTATGCTGACTTGGAATTTCGTAATTTTTTTTCTTTTGAAGATGACCCCAAATTATTATAAGGCAGTCACTAACGCCATTTTGCACACCTACACATTTCTGCAATGTTAAATGAATTAGTTGTAATTGAAATTCGTAAAATTGAATGTTGAAAGAAGTTACAAGTACACAATGGCATGGACAGATTTAAGGCGTTTTTGTGATTTTTCAATGCACGCCGTTTTGCCCTGAATGATTGAAACCAATTACATAATACCAGGGTGCATGTGTGAAATACAAGAGTTAATTGTGTCTGTAGACATAGAAACTGGAACAAAGAAGTTGATCATTAGATCCTTTCGCCAGTGGAACATTTTTAGCCCGCGTTTGATCCTGATACGGTTGGAATCAAGAACGAATTTCGGAAGCTTTAAAATGTCAACCTCAGCCTCTTGCCTCACTGCGCTCGCTTTTTCGCACCACTCTGCACAGCAGGGCACCGTGTCGAGTCGTTATCAGTGGGAGGGAGGGAGGGAGGAGGAGAAGGAGGGAGGGGCGTGTCGTTGGCAACCCGGCGCTGCAGAGGGCGTGGCAAGACGAGGCGAGGCGGGCGACCCACAAGCGGAGCAGGAACCGGCCCCCGTCGCAGCACCCGCTTTCTCCAGGCGACAGGACGGAGCTTTTTGCCCAATCCAGTGGAGCGAATAGGATTAGATTGGATTGGATTGGATTGGATTGAATATTAATAAAATTCTCCTAGTTCTGCAGAGACAATACGCAGAGCTAAGTCAGCTAATGCAGGAACTGAAGTAGTGGAGAGACAAACCAATATGAATTAAGGAATGTTATTACGCTGTAATTATACGCGAAATTCAGTGATTCATCTGATTGTTTGGAATTCGAATATACATATAGAGGAACACACAGAGATACGTTAAATAAACTTCTACTGAAATGAACAGATTAATTACTACTGTACGAGAAAATGCCAATCAAGGCAGCTAAGTGTTGCCCTCATAAATACTTTTGTTTCCTTCAATAATAATAATAATAATAATAATAATATAATAATAATAATAATAATAATAATAATAGTAGATTAAAATTGTCACATATTATTGTTATTATTTATTAACTAATGTAAAAAAGGTACATTTTTAATTAATCTTTATCAAATACAATGATGGATGAAATTAGTTGGTGCGTCCAAAAGAGAGGCGACACAAACATATTTTTGACGAGGAAGTAAAGGCGTCTCAACTATCCTTTCACCATTACTCAGAAACGATGAGTTCGTAAATATTTGTGATCACTAGTGAGTTAAATAATAGCACAGCCTCAAAAACAGACGTTTTCAAGAAGAGTACTTATAACCAAAACAATTTATTAATTAGGTATTTGTCACACTATGTATACATTTTTCTTCGCAGGCAGATTTCTCTTCGCCAACTGATCAATTCAACGTCTGGAAAAAGTTAATTTTGTGTTTTCAGATCCACATATCTAATTGTCCTGAATTATATTATATACAACCATTTTAGTAAGATATTTACAAATACTCGTAGTTTTTAATGGCTCTTCTAGATTCTAAGCTGTGATTCAAGCTTTTACCTCAAAGGGACAAAACAAAACGGAAAGGCAAATAAATGAGGTACGATGAGAATTTAATTTCCAAATTCTCAGAAACCTAATTTCTTGGGAAGTCTGAGGTTAGTATCTCACTATGTTTACAGCGAGATACTTTGCGCCCTGAGAAGTACTAAACATGCTAAATACATTTAGTAGTTCTGCTAACAAGAAAATCTAGTTCACGCAATTGACCAATAGAAGAATGTAACCTCATCTCTCTCATCTCACAAAAATACTCCTTGAAAACGTCTGGAAAGTTAGAGTATCAAATCTGCTATTAGTCTATTTAAATGTTGCAATATGAAATTGAACCGCTAAAATCTGTCATGTTATTCTGCCATCGGTAGATAAATTAATTCTTTCAGAAGTAATTTATTCTTATGAACCACGATGAACTCTTAAAGCTTTCGATATAATTTATATTTCGATTTAATGCCCGTCCCATTTAGAAGAGACAAAAAGTGTTTGCAACAGATATATAATACAGTTTTCTTAATATTTATATGAGAATTTTAAGTCGACTGTATTGTATTACAGATGTAGATACAATATAAAGGAAAAACAAAAGGCACACTCTACAGTAACTTCATATTAAATAGCTTTAAGAATAATTAAAGATCGATCGATCGATCTATCGATCACAAATCCTCAATTTCAATGTCACTTTTTCAAGCATATGCCAACAGAAAATCTAATACTAATACCTTGAGTTTTAAAACACCTAAATTTTGTAAACAAAATTGTGAAGTGCCGCAGTAGAAATTAGTATTTACGATGGCCATTTAAATAGTTCTGTGCTTTTGAAAAAGTAAAATACTTCTCAAGCTAGCAGGTCAAGGAGCGCACTTTCACCTAATGTATACCAAATTATAATATATGTAATAGATATTTATGATACGAGGGGAAAAAATAAAATCACTTTTACCACGTGTCATACTCTACTTTTTAAAAAGCTTAACTGACTTTCATATTATTTTACTTCAAGCATACTAATCAATAGGGGGCGGATTTTAATGAGATGTAATTTTTTTTATTTTCACTTTAGAACAATGCTGTTTAGTATAGAAATCCATTTTATGTTATGACAAAAGGAAATGACCCAATTTTATAGGTCATTATTTTGCATTTTTTGTCAATTTCGACTAAAGTCATTTTTTACCTTTTCCGCAATTTTTTATGCATTTTTGCTAATTTTATCGATTTTAATGTCATTGTTAGTGGTACTTGCTTCAAATAATTTTTCCGAGATGCAACAAATGTTTTTCAAAGAATTAGTCTATTCTGTTTGTTCGCTCAGAAATTGCTTTGGCAGCCGTTGTATGTAATTCTTGTAACGTATATCAGCGCCATTGCCGGTTCGCCCGATTTCGGGATAACTGAAAAGAGAGATTTCCTGACAAAGAAGAGTTCAAACCAAAAGTTTGCAAGTTGAGTTCACTCGAACGAATGGAAGAAACTTCGATTATATCACTAACGTATCCAACAGCTTGAGTTGTTCATCCGAACTGGTTTTGATAAGATTTTTTACGTCATTTTTCTTTGGTTTTACGGAATTTTTAAAGCATTTCAAGAGCATTTTATTGATTTTTGGCGATGTTTTAGGTCATCACAATCCGCCCCCTACTGATCAATGATGCATTAAGATCGGTATAGTATCTGATACGGTCAGACAAAAGTATTTTTTCTGGTAGAATTCACAGACTTATCTGGTTACTTGATCATTGTCCCACTTTTAGCACTAGTGCTAAAAATGGATGTTTTAGCACGCTATGCATCTCCTGAAATAACAGCTTTTACGAGTGGCTGCCTAAAACCGTGAGTATTGATATAAGCAAAAAGAAAAACAGATGAGAGAATGTTTTCATTAAAATCCCAGCTAACACGTTACCAATTTTACTAAAAAATAGAATCAGTATCTTAATAGCATAGTAACAGCAGTCAGGGTTAGTTGTAATTCAACTGGCGTACTTCATAATTGTTGTATAACACGCCGTAAAATGAGCATGACTCATCGGTAGAGTAAGATGGGAAATAGGAAGAAGAAAGGTAGCAAAACGCGAATTTGTAAACAAGAGTGACAAGCTCAGATTATATAATGCGTAGTGGCATTAATGGATACTGCAGATACTACGTCAAACGACTGAAACAACCAGAAATTGCTTGCGCAGGTAGCAAAAATGTAAGTCACTGGAACCAAGTTCTGTTTTGTTAGTAGTACGTATCGTGACACCGTATATGCAAACTCGCTGCTAAAAACGAATAAAACGGAACTTCCCAAGAGACAGTTCACCGGAGTGAGAAGCACCAGAAAAATCATCGTGTTTTCAAGTGAAGATACTAAATACACATTAACTGAAAGGGTACTTTGGGCAAACGTGTTTTCGAAGATAAAACACCCAAGGACAACCTCAGGCAATTTTCGTGAATGAGACTAAGCAGGAATATAAGCACATCATCTCTGCTACGAGTATTTATTATGAGTTCGTCGATACAATAAAATATTAATCTATTTTTTTAACAACGGGTTTTCGCTTAGAATGAAATTTAAGCCTGCTATTCAACATGTTTTTTCTCTTTAAATAAAACATAGTGGGCCGTAGATGTGTTATCAAGAGCTTTATTTGCTGGTTTTATAGTACAAACACTATATTTTTAATAATGTATTAACATTAATAAAATGAAAGCTTATCTGCCACTATTTGTTCATTACGACTTTTCAAGGCCGACTTCAACACAGGTATGGTTGTTCTTCTACGCAGGAAATCGCTGCATAGTGAGGTGATAGTTGGCGAGGAGGAGAATAAAAAAGTTTTTTTTAAAGTTCCGATATTTGTTGTTTTTACATGGAAAGATAAGCGAGTGTTTATAAACGAAATTTTCGGCAATCGTCTGACACGTGTATCTTGAAAAATGTTCAGATATACATTTTCAAGTTCGTGTACGTGATGCATTATATTTTACAGCCATTATGGATAGCAAATTTAAGTTATGATGGACATACTCGTACATGTACAATCCTTGGTACATGTGGTAATACACTTCAATTACATTTCACGTATATTGTGAGAAATGAATTTAACTGTTGTCACAATGAATAGTGATTATATTGTTGCAGCATTTGAAAATCTGCTCCATTTAATTAATTTGGGTGAATAAGTATTGAACATTTGGGTGAATAAGTATAATACAACATTTTCGTAGTTTTCGATTTTCCGTGAAGTGCATATCGAGTGCTTTTCTATTCTAACGTTTATATAGCTCTTCCTTTCGTCAGAGGTAATCGCATAGGGTTAGTAGATATTTTTTACCGAGTAAGCCCGTAAAAGAAATGTAACAATTGATATTGAGAATGTAAAGGCTCTGCTCTAAAGAACAACATCTTCGCAAATAGTCTATTGGTTATATAGTAAGGGATACACACAAACGTTGGAAATGACTTCCACAATGTTCCACAGAACTACTGCAAGGAGAAAATAAAAGGGCCATTGAAGACATTTCTTGCACGTGCGTCAGACTTGAGCAAAACCAGTCTTCCTCACGTGTATCTCCCTCTCGAGAAAGCTCATCAGTCAGTTCTCGGCAGAAACAGCCTGGGTCTATTAAAAGCCTTGCGAACAGAGCACGGTGCATCTCGAGCGAGAGGACGAAATGAGCGGCGGGGAGGGGGGAGGGGGCGGAGGCGGCAAGCCCTACCGAGGGAGGCGGATGGAGTCGAGGGAGGCGTGTAGGAAACTTAATGACCGGATCGTGGGTACTCGACGGGTCTATTTAAAACTGTGGTCTATGAAAATACGAATACGACACGTCAATGATGTCATGGAGTATTTATTTTATTTATTTATATTTTTTATATTTACTTATTCACTAATTTATTTAGAGGTAATGCCCTTCCAACTGAGATCACCCGAGACCCAAGAGTGATGATCGGACGAGTAATAATAATGAGAATGAAGATAATGGTTAAGGACCGAGACACGGTGGAATGAGCGATTGGGAAAACTGGAGAAACCCTAGAAAACCTGCCCAAAACTCGCTTTTTCGCAACAAATTACGCAAGGATTGGCAGGGGATCGAACTGGGGATCCCAGCAGTGCTCCATGAGCATTCCAGGATGTAATGAATATTTTGCCCGCAGATTGAGTATGTGGAGTGACATGCAAAGAAAACACAAATAGTCGAAGAATACCCGCTGCAATTCTGTTTTGTCACCCACAAATATTCTCTAGAGGTTTTTTTTTCGTAATTTGAACACCCTTCACAGCGCGTTTAACAACGGGTCGCCGCGGTAGCCCAAGTGTTGAACAGTGCATCACGAGTTTGTGACGAGGTGTGTACGTACGGCTATCACAAGGACGGGTGCCGGGGGGCGGGGCAGCACGAAAGACGTCAGCGGCGGGGGCGGCTCCGCTGTCAGCGGCGAGATCTGAGCGGATACGCGAGTGGAGGTGGAGGTGAAAGCGGGGACGGAGGGGGTGGGAGCCAGGAGGGAGGGGTGTGGGAGCGGGGACGGAAGATGCGGGAGCGGGGATGGAGAGGAAAGCGGGGACGGAGAGGAAAGCGGGGACGGAGAGGAAAGCGGGGACGGAGAGGAAAGCGGGGACGGAGAGGAAAGCGGGGACGGAGAGGAAAGCGGGGACGGAGAGGAAAGCGGGGACGGAGAGGAAAGCGGGGGCGGAGGGGATGGAAGCGAGGATGAATGCGGAGTGGGAGGGGTACGGAGGCGGGGGTGGGAGGGGAACGGAGGCGGGGCGGAGGCGGGGTCGGAGGTGGGGGCGGGTCGGAGGTGGGGGCGGGGACGGAGGCGAGGGCGAGGTGGATGCGGGGACATGAGGTGCGAGGAGTGAGCGGAGGCGGCGGGCGCCAGGCATCCGCGGGCGCCGACGCGCATCGCAGAGCGGCGCGTGCACTGTTTACCGCAGCGTTAACGCGTCGAGGGAATCAGTTCAAGGGCGCCGAACGCCCCTGGCCGTCGCCGCTGCCACCGCCGGCGGCGGCAGGCACTGCGCTTGCGCAACGCGTTACGAAACCATCGGGGGCGGCACGCGCCGTTCCGGCGCTATCTCCGCCTCTCGAGCCGGCGAGCACCCGACAGCAGCGCGATGACCGGCGCCACCAACCACCTGCGCGGCAACGCATTTTCGGCGGAACGTCCTCTTCTCGATGCCGACTTTGCCTGCACGTCGCCTGTCCTCGAGTTCCTGGTTGCTCCTTGAGATAATGACATTCTTCTTCATTTGCTTATTTGGACGATGCCGATAAGCAAAGGTGGAAAATTAAATGTGAATTAACTTTGCAAAGGGTATTTAATTTCCAGGACCCAATTAAAATCCAAAATCATAAGCATTACTTGTACGTTTTAAAGCACGAATGTGGAACTGAAAACTTGTTTTCTGCTAAGATTCATAAGGAGTATTTTGTTTAGAACGCATTATTCACTGATGTGCAGGTGGTGAATGACTGGTCCTGAACGTTCCCCCGAAATATTCGAAATTTATGTTTGATTATAATGGAATTGACGCTCTGTCGAGGGCTTGCTGAAGAATGCCAAGTGCGATCGCGAGGGGTCGGCATCAGCTGGGCTGGGAACCCATTGAATCATCATCTCTTCCCTCTCGCTTAATCCTTGTAACATCCTGTGGTACTATACGTACCCGGGGCAACCGTAGGCCAATTCACTGTTGCCAATATCGAATTCAACAGGGAAAATTATAAAGGGGTAGGGAAATTTAACCTACACATTTATTACCCTTTTCAGTTTATAAATGTTATTCACAATAGCATTTACATAAGTAAAGTTTAAACAAATTAAAAATAAAATACTTTACCAGATACCTACAATCTCTGGGTATCGTAAGCCTTTCCACGTCACGACAGGACTAGGACCACGATCTTTGAGAAAGTAAGAAGATAGTTCTGTTTTTCAAATTCCTCAACATTTCGATGGAGTGTTCAATAAAAAGCGTTGAAGTGTACGGAATGAAATATATAGGCATTCTGAAATATACTTTAAAGTATTTCCCACGATTTAGTCGATTCGTCTCTTTTCCTTCTACTTTCACATCATTACATTTGGTTTTTGCGAACGGCACTTATACACATGCAGGAAATAATGGCATACGAGTTTTCGTAAGAAAAAAATATTTTGCGTTTGTCTAATATAATTGAAATGGCAAACTTTATTTAATGCAACGTACTGTACCACCACGCACAGCCGTAACTTGGCGAACCAATTGAAGAACTTGTTTCGAGAGTCGTATCTTTCAGTCTTTTTTCTAGTTTTATGAATCAAAGTATTCTTAAAACACGTCTCAGTCGTGCTGCTAGATATTGTTTCGCGTTTCTCTTATGTTAAACTGTATACGAAAATCGTTGAACCCTATCTTCATCAAGAAGGCTGAATTTGAATATTTTCCCTTTCTGAAAAAGTGTGTTTCACGGCGATACGTCACTTCGGAAAAAAATTTCAATTGTACGTCAACTTTTTTTCCTGGCATAAAGAGAAGACATTTTAAAAATATTTGTAATAAAATTAAATGCGCTAATTAACGTATTAATAAACGGGATCTACTTTATTAAATGAAAGATATGTTATTATCATTGGCTAAACAGATCATACATTAAGGAAACTTGCCTGAGATGTGCATCTCTAAAAAAATGGCCGATACTTCAAATAATCCAGAATTTATTTTACGAAGTGATTAGATAAGAAGTTGACCTAATTTTCAAAGTTTTACGCTTTATTCACAGATTGTGCATTACATTGCTCAGTGACTATACCCAAATAACAATTAAAGTATAAGTCTGTGAGCGACTTACCCAGACCACGAAAGGATCAATTCCAGGGAGTTCGAATTCGTGATCTCGTAGGACTGCAGAACAATTCCATTATAACTGAAGATACTTTTTGATTATTTCTAGGATGCATTGTAAATCAGAATAACACTAAACGCGTATCATCGAATGTATACATTTGAATCAAAAGACTTCCCACCTATCCTGACAGAAAAATAGGTTCTACATGTTCGCATACCTACGTTAAAAATAAATACACGTTTATGTGTGTACGAGTCGAGTTATAATTAAGAGTTTTGAAATATAATATCTGTAATATCTGGACAGTTAATACTACTTTCATTTCTTCCTCTTAGTAATTACCAGCTATCCATCAATATCTTCGCTGCAAAAGGAAACACAGACGGAACAGTACTCTCATTCATCAATCCATAAACACGTTCTGCATAACAATATCATATCACACAGCATAGTGTAGTAAAGAATTGTGTAACGTAACGTAGTGGAGTGGAGTTTAATGGAGAGTAGTGGAGTGGAGTATAATGAAGTGGAGTGGAGTATAATGGAACGCAGTGGAGTGGAGTATATTGGAACGCAGTGGAGTGGAATATAATGGAACGCAGTGGAGTGGAGTATAATGGAACGCAGTGGAGTGGAGTATAATGGAGCGTAGTGGAGTGGAGTATAATGGAGCGTAGTGGAGTGGAGTATAATGGAGCGTAGTGGAGTGGAGTATAATGGAGCGTAGTGGAGTGGAGTATAATGGAGCGTAGTGGAGTGGAGTATAATGGAACGCAGTGGAGTGGAATATAATGGAACGCAGTGGAGTGGAGTATAATGGAACGCAGTGGAGTGGAGTATAATGGAGCGTAGTGGAGTGGAGTATAATGGAGCGTAGTGGGGTGGAGTATAATGGAGTGTAGTGGGGTGGAGTATAATGGAGTGTAGTGGGGTGGAGTATAATGGAGCGTAGTGGGGTGGAGTATAATGGAGCGTGGTGGAGTGGAGTATAATGGAGCGTGGTGGAGTGGAGTATAATGGAGCGTAGTGGAGTGGAGTATAATGGAGCGTAGTGGAGTGGAGTATAATGGAGCGTGGTGGAGTGGAGTATAATGGAGCGTAGTGGAGTGGAGTATAATGGAGCGTGGTGGAGTGGAGTATAATGGAGCGTAGTGGAGTGGAGTATAATGGAGCGTAGTGGAGTGGAGTATAATGGAGCGTAGTGGAGTGGAGCGTAGTGGAGTATAATGGAGCGTAGTGGAGTGGAGTATAATGGAGCGTAGTGGAGTGGAGTATAATGGAGCGTGGTGGAGTGGAGTATAATGGAGCGTGGTGGAGTGGAGTATAATGGAGCGTGGTGGAGTGGAGTATAATGGAGCGTAGTGGAGTGGAGTATAATGGAGCGTAGTGGAGTGGAGTATAATGGAGCGTAGTGGAGTGGAGTATAATGGAGCGTAGTGGAGTGTAGGGTAGTGTTCATCCACCACGCAATGCACTTCGGTTGAGTCGCCCCCGTCCACGTGCGCTCCACGCCGCCGCGCCGCGCTGGGCAGCGAGCCAACGGGAAGAGCGGGCAGCAGCGGCCAGAGAGGGAGCGAGCGCCAGAACCTGTCTGTGGCGGCGGGAGAAAGTGCAACGCGGGCGCAAACGAGCGCCCCGGAGCGGAGTCGAACCCTGGCCCCAGGAGGTCTGAACTCTCGCTCTTGGCGACCGTCAAGTTTAATTTGATAGAAACAAACCAAGTGCAAACCGCCAAGTGCAAACTTCAATTTGATAGAAAGAGTGACTAGCACTACTTTTGCTATTGAAGGCATAGAATATTATTAATTATACGTGTGAATGGGATATTCCAATCCAATAACGTTTAATTTTCTCTTGGCTACGTTTACGTACTTCCTATATAAATATATAAATATAAGTACAATGGGGCGACTCAGTTGTAGGAACCAGACTGCTTCTCACTGCTGGGGCCGGAATTAAAAAGTTAATTTGCATCGAAATTCTGCAAATGAGTAAATGTGTCCTTTCACCAAATATAATTTGTAAAAATACGTCAAACGTATCAAAGAAGCACTTCTTTTTTTCTAAAAATAGGATCTAATCAATAAATTTTTTAAAAGTCCAAGAATCAGGAAAGTCTAATTTTTTACTCCTTCACACGATACAGAACCTATAAAAAAGGAAAATGCCAATATTACAATCGATATCGTGCGCTGAATAAAGACCACTTGAGGTCAACGTACTGAATAATTCGCATTTTTAAACTCCTATTGAGACGACGCTGTGAAAGGAGAAGTGCACTGCCAACCAAGTGCGGAGCTTGCAGCCAGCGCGCAACTTTCGTGAGAGGTCTCCCGTTCGCTTCCCGGTGAGAACTTTCGTCTCTGCCAGTGCCAACACGACGGATAATAAGACGGGTAAACGACTTTCTAAGTGGGGAACTTCAGGATATTAAAGAAATCTGCCTCCGTACGTAGAAATTCTAGTATTAAATCCCTTAACCGTCTTCTCTGAAAAGAACATTCAGATTCACTTAAGTTAACTAGTTAAGTGTTAGCTTTTCTAGAATAGTATTACGTACAGTTGACTCCGGTTATAGTGAACTCTGATGCACTCGACCCTCGGTTATAGTGAACTTAAGTCACTGGTCCCGTTTCACTTATATAGCAAATAAGCACAAGAAGATTCGATTATAGTGAACCTGAACCTCGGCTATAGTGAACTTCATCAGTGAAATAAATCATGGAAATAAATTGGATCCTAGAAATTAATTAGGCAAGTAAAAGGGCCTTCGGAGAGTCGAACAGTGTTCCAACAGGGCAGGAGGCATTGAAAGGTGCCAAGATTACTTTACCATTCTTAGGGGCAGAGGACCATGCAGAATCAAGTAAGGAGAGAGCACGAGCTCTGGAAAAGGATCTAATAAAAAAAGTAGGAAGCAAACAATTGAAAATAATTTATTTTTTACGTATAAATAAAAATACTGAAATTTTCAGTTCGTGTTGTTAATGCATTTTGTCGTATATTAATAAAATCAATAATTGTGGGAAATTCTATTTAATTTTGACATCATCGGATATAGTGAACCTCTGATATAGTGAACCAAACATGTTAGTCCCCGTAAGTTCACTATAACGGGAGTTGCCTGTAGTTGGGTATGAATAGGTCATGTTTTGTGGACGACAGCCCTATTCTCATATTTCGTAGAAAGATCCATCAGATTTATCTATTTTTGGTCGCTTATTTAATAGCCAATCAAATTGTTTCAGAGAATCATTGTAATATTCCAGCAGAATCCCTGCGAACCGATCTAATATCAGTTACGACAGTTTGAACCTCCAGTCTAAAAAATATCTTTACTTCACTGCACACGATGATCCCATTCGTTTGATAGTCCTGTCACACTTCTCCAAGTTTATTAAACCTTAGAACGAAAAGAATAGATGGCGCTGGAGATCGTTTCGAAACATTGAGGTTGCTTCCTTCATTCTTGGGGACCGCATTTAAAAGTGTGCGTCCCAATTCTGACACGCGAAGCTCGCCGTGATGTTTCAGAACTCCTCCAATATGAAAGCCCATCCGCGTCTTCTTGTAAATAACCGCTCACATGACCACAGGGAGACGAGCTATTCCGCTGGACGGAATGAGCACATGATCGCAAGTACAATAAACCGCGCGTGTCCGCTTTGAAGTGAAGCGAGCTCCTCTTCGGAGCGGAAGGGGAGGGGAGGGGAGGGGAGGGGATGAGTGGGGAGGGTCGTGACGTGCGCGGGAGAGTGCCCAGGGCGCGCAACACGAGTCGCGCGCGGCTAAAAGCGCCGGATGAAAGCGGCGTCAGCCTCTCAGAGGGCGAATCTGGGGCGTCGAGAGCCTCTGCGCGCACGTACGCACCCGCCCACCAGGGAGTGGGGTGGGGGCTGATTTCGGGAGGCAGAGGCGGTAGGTGTGGCGGCGGCGACGATAGCAGTGAAGTGAAAAATGATAACGGGGGTTGTTTTTAGCGTTTAGTCACGATGAAAGCGGGGAAAAGAAAACAAAATTCCCACACATTTTAATTTAATTTAATTTCAATTCATTTCAAGGAAATACTCTAAATTATGCAATCGCAATTGAAAGTGCTTACTTGTTTATTATTTATTATTATTATTGAAAATAATGCTAGTTTGTAGGTATATACTGGTACCTTTGAATTGATTCATTGATTGTTAGGGGACTAATGGCCTCGGTAGCTGACGCGCCCGGAATCACTAAGTGTAGTGCATGTTTTTTCCTCAGGAGGTGGAGTTGATCTTCCCCCGCTGGATATCGAGATCCGGCGCCGACCTACCGTCGTTTATCGGGGTTTTTCCTCAACCAAGTATCTCTCACCAGCGGAGCACCGCCCCACCCGGGGCAAGCTCTAAGCTCCCGACCGTTCTCCCGCTATGTATTTTAGTGTAGTGCATGTTAGTGTAAGTGTGTGTGCGCAAGGGGTGAGGATAGGCCAAGAAAGAGGAAGGATCGCGCGCGGTCCGTGGCCCGTTTATTAGGGCACTGCTCCGGTATTCGCCTAGTGTTGATCGGAGACACCATAGAAAACTACCGATCAGAGCAGCCGGCCGCTAGAATTCTTCTCCGGATAGTTACTGAATTCGACCTTGCTAAAAAGCTAGTGTCGAAAATCCTACCGCTGGCGGGCCTGAAACCTAGGACCTCCCGTTCAGAGGCTCTGCTCTCCCGGTTGTATCTTTCAACATCGTGGACATAAATATAAATGTGTTGAAAAGTAAACAGGTAAAACGACAGCGTATTACTTTTAAAATGTAAAATATGCATGACGAAAGAGTATAAAGCGATTGTTCTGATTGCCTGAGAAACGTCTGCTTTGGGCCGCAAATAAAGAATCGCATCTATCGCTTATAATATAATAATCGCTTATAAAATTTCAGCTTAGCTGTTGGAAAATATTGAATAATATTAAGAGATACTACGTACTCGAGTATAAGCACACCTATTTGTTAATTTGTAATACTTTTTACTTTTTCCAAGATGATCAGAAACTGCACGAATACCACAAAAATTCGTCTTGATGTGCAAAACTGTAAACATGTCATAACTATATCATGTAAGTCATGACTCATGTTTCGCTTGCAACAAGACCCACGAGAGAATATGAGAAAACGATAGACGAGAATAGGACAGAAATACAATATCTCCTAGAACTTTGAATATTTCTTTGTAAGTAATTTTTTAATCAACAACCCACTTTCTTGACTATTCTCTCGGCCAAAAAATAGCATCCAACACAAGGCACTCAATTGCGATCTACGCCACAAATAGACGGCTGGGTCAGGACTTTGAAGATTCCGTCAAAAGATGTTATAAACTAAGATGTAATAACGACAGAGAAAATGGCAGAGCAGCGAGAAAAAAGGAAGTGTCGAAATGAGAGCGTAGAATTCGATTCAAGTTCGTCAAGTGGGACGCTCACGAATGCGATCGATGAACTACTAGGCGCACTAGTAGTTTTCCAACTATCGTATTAAGTAAATTTGTAGCGTTAAAATTTGTGATATATACATCTAATACGGAAAAACAACTATTTTATAAAAATAAACGAAACATGATTGCATTCAAAGAGAACGTACCTTCTTAATAAAACAAACCTGAAAATTTTTATTTCATTAAAACAAAATTAAAAATGAGAATTTTATTATCATTAAATCTTTAGATAGTATTTAACAAAATCATGAATTTTAGTTTAATTATAAAAAAATAATTACACCTTATTTAATCTCTAAAAATGTTTGTGTGATCTTTATTCCTTCAGATTTGCAATAAGTTGATAGAATTTTGGCTAAAATAATGTAAATTTTGTCCATTTTTCTTTACAGGCCATTGTTTTCACGCATTTAACCAGTGATCCGCATACGGCGACCTCTATACTTGTTTTTTTTTCTAACGTGGCGGATGAGGGTAGCATCTCCAACACGGAATTCAACACGACTTTTTGCGTCTTTTTTGGTCCTGCCGCAAGATGTCGCATGATCGCGACCACTTCGAGCTGTGCTGAAGATTAACTGTGCGACTCTGGCGACAGGACTGAGAATCACTCAAAAAGTCGGGCCGAATTTCGTCTTGGAGATACTACCCTCAGCCGGCACGTTAGAAAAACCCAAGTACAATCTAGAGGATGCGGGCGACATGGAAAGTCACAGACGTGCCCATTGGCGTATTTAACTAGTGGTCCGCGTATGGCGACCTCTAGACCAGAGGACGTGGGCGTCACGGAAAGTCACAGACGTGCTCATCGACGCGTCTCGAGTGGACGAAGTGCGAATGAGCGATAGCGTGAGTATTTGCTGCGGCTGCAGCCAGCGGTCCGCACGTGTCGTCGCGCCGGCGACGGATGCTGGTCGACGCGCTCTCGTATCTCCCACGCACGTCAGCCGCTCCGCCCCCGCCCCCGCCCCTCGACGACAGGCGCGCGCTCGTGCGTCAGCGGTGCCTCCTCGCCCCGGCAGATTTAGGAGGAATGCCTCGCCCAGGGCCCACGGCCCCACCTGCCTCCCGTCTGCACGGCCTGCTGACGCCAGCGCGGGCCTTCAAGAGCCCCCTGGATTTAACTCCAGCACCACACCAGACCACGCCACGCCACGCCCAACCGACCCCACCCCTCGCAATGTTCTTACGAGCACGTTTTAGTGTCGATTGTCGAAGAAAAGCGGATTTTCGACGCTAGCTATGTATTATCCCCGCACGTTTTCTTGAGTCCTCATTTCGCTGGTAGCGAGAGGAGTGGGGGGCTTGCTTATTTTGTTGACAGGACTTTTGTATGAAATCTGTAGCTTCTTTTTCGACGCAAAATAATTTCTCTTATCCGGTAGCAAATATTTCTGGCTACCAGAACTTGTCAATAAAAGAAAGCTTATAGCCATCTGTTATTATGAATTCAACTAAAGTTAGTAGAAGAGGTGGTTAGGTATGCCAGAGCTCGAGAAAACTTGCGTGTATAACAGCTAGGTTAAATGCAACCTCTTCCCGGAGGAAGAATCTAGCCGCTGACGGCGCTGATTGGTAGTTTTCCATGTTTTCTCCAATTTCTCCCTTTCAATGCCAGGCATTCCTAGGTACTACTCTAGCAACGGGCCACGGACCACTAGCGATGTGACTTTCCTCTTCCTTGTCCTATCCCCTCCCTTTACATACACTTATACCTTCATGCGCACATTACCACTCTTGTCAGAAGCTTAGCGCCGATTGATTGTGATTCCGACCGCGTCAACTACCGAGGTCGTTTGTCCCGTGAGTGTAGTGCATGTTTTTTCGTCGTGATGTGGCTGTGATCTTCCCCCACTGGATGGCGAGATCCGGCGGCGCCGACCTACCGTCGACTAGCGGGGTTTCCCCGACCAGGTATCTCCCACCAGCGGTGCGGCACTTCCCCCAGCCGGCATGTGTGGTAGTGTAGTGCATATTAGTGTAAGTGTGTGTGTGTAAGGGGTGAAGATATGACAAGGAAGAGGAAGGAAAGATCGCGCGATCCGTGGCCCGTTTGTTAGGGTTCTGCTCTGGCATTCGCCTGATGTTGATCAGAGAAACCACGAAAAAACTACCGATCAAAGCAGCCTCACGCTAGAATTCTCCTCCAGACAGCGACTGAATTCGATCTTCGTCAAGGTGGTGTCTAAAATCCTGGCGCCGTCGGGACTCGAACCACCGTTGATGCACTGAGCCACCGCTCCCGGTAGCTTAGAGCTTATCCCACCTGTTTGGGTCCCATTGGCGGAAATACCTAGAGGGGAAGCCCCGCAAAGCAACATGAAGTTTGGGCCCGGATCCCACGTTCCCGACGGGAGGAACATCGCAATCTCCCGGAGTATAGCACCACGCTTACGAGACTAATGACCATAGCAGTTGACGCGCCCGGAAACAAAATAATCAATCGAAGAAAATCAAAGGTATGGTGGTGAAACATCATTTCTAAAACAGGTCTCTGTATTACCTTGTACAGTATTTGTCCAGAGAATGTAAAATATGTTCTTCATGTTGCCAATTGCGATCAACTCTGACAAGCTCTCTTTCTTCAACCAAAGTATTAAGACGAATTCAATATTAGAGACAAACTCAATAGCGCCAACAGTATATGAATCATCTATTTAAAAATCATTTCATAAAATAAATAGAAACTAGAATTATTTTTACAGTCGTCATACGTACTCGATGAAAGTTACAGTTGCAGAGTGAATTAGTAGCATTAACTACTAGGTAATCTTGACGGTCTGAGAAGGGGGTGCCAATCTTCAAAAAACTCAGTTAACCTTATTCCAGTTGAAAGTGATGGATTTATCAAGGGATAAAAATAATTTTTAGTGCAGTTCGTTGGAAGAGTTGTTACAGATCTACGCGTAATTTACAATGGCTTCAGTGTTTTGCGTCTATATTAAGTGGTCGTCTCCATTCTCTGACTTTCAGTGTCAACTTGAGGGAAGAGTAGACATCTGAAGGTCAGTCTGGAAATGAACTGCTCAACTTCCCGCACTTGGAACGTTGATTAAAATTTAGGTTTATTTAGGTCAATTAGCAGGTGAAAAAATTGATCCAAAGTCTGTTACAAGAACCACTCGCCAGTCTTTATTACTTCCTTATTAACTTATTTTATACATTCCTCAGAGAGAAGTGCAACACAACTGATGAATTATTAAAATTATCGCCAGGACAATAAGATTATTATGACTAAATTTGAGTTCTGAGAATTTCAGTTCTACTTGAAGTTTTCGCAGACAGTAATGCTTATCACATTATTGGTAGATTACTCATAATTAATATAGAAGTTCCAAAACGGATCTAATTGATGTCGAAAATATAACTGATAGCACTAATGATTGCATTGAAGGAGTGCAACGTCGTTCCAATTTCTAGACTAAGTGTTACTAATCAAATCAGACAACAACGCATCGCAGAAAATGCATTAATAGTATAATCAGTTCTTTGGATAATATAAACCCTATTAATTATTGACTTGAAATCTACGCAATTGTGTTTTCATCATAATGTAAATTACTTATATGTGTGCACTTATATCAATACAGGAGACCAATTAAGGTTATGCGGATGTAAATTGCTTATAACTAAACTCGCATTTACCTACCATACGTTTTCTCATTATTGGTATAGTGATTGAACGATCTGAAAAACAAGTAGATTAGTAGAAGGATTTGAAATTTGCAATCCTTGAGATTCAAATACTAGTTTATCTGATACTGCATATCTACGCAACTGAATTAACCTGGATCTCTGCTTTGTGAGATTAAGATTAATGTATTGCACCACCCGAGGCCTTGAGAAAAACAGGCCCATATTTCACTCAGGAGTAGCACTTCTGACAGACCAACCAACAAAGCAAGCAATTAGCAAATCTACTACGTCCTAAAAAAATGATTAATTTTTGTGAGCCACTATTCTACTGGTATGAATTCAATATTCTGATGAAACAACTAAGTGGTAAGGAGATTTAAAAGAGTGGTTGTTACTATTCTAGAAAGAAATCCCCTTCTATTTCTCAAATATTATTTTTATCTTCAGTTGAGATAGAATTTTACCAAAACAAAAATACTTATACATCGACGGTTATACCAAATTTAACAATCATTTAATGTGCTACTCTACGTTCACACATTTTATCACTTATCCTTAATATCGTACGACAAATATATGTACCTAACACTAGTCACGTATCATAGTTATGTCTCAGTAAGATAAAAACATTTTTAACACTACTTAAGCATATCGAACGGCGACCCCATCAAGTGTTCCAGTGAAATATGAATTCTCGAAAAAGACTTTTGGCGCTCTAATGAATTTATATATTGTAGACACTTGTCATTGTTTTAGGGCGAAGTAGGTACTCAGTTAAATCATCTTTCACTGAACTCTTCAAGGAGTCGCTGTTCGATTTGCTAAGTGACCAGTTAATCATTCCATGATATTGAGACATTGTTTTTTGCAGTACTCGCTAATAATATTTAATGAATCATCACTCCATAATCATTGCGTCACTGCAGATATCCGTTATGAAAGAACACGGTAAAGTAGTAGATTAATTATTTGCCATAGCTATTATCTTCCATCTGTGACATTTGTTAAGTTCAACGTGCGAGAAAATTCTTTCTCGATAAGAAATAAATGCTTCGGGCGATACATTTATCAATTAAGAGATACTACGTCGCACGTAAGCAGCAGAGCGGCATGGAAATTGATGCGATTAAGGGCATCAGTCTGCGAGGGATTCCCGTTATCCTCCAAGGACGAGTTATCAAAGGCGCGACACAGCTGCCGATAGCCCGCGAAGCCAGGGTTTCCTGCACTTGGTGCGTGTCTTGAAGAGGTACCGCGTGACGAATAATCAGCGGACCTTCAAGATTTCATTTTCATGTTCTGAATAGCTAGCTATTTGTTTTAGGATAGTAATAGTATAAGAAATGACGTCGTCAATCGTGGAGTTGTCACAAAAGATCTACTTCCAGGAGGTCTCCTCAAATATATTTTTTCTACTCCCATTGTATAATTCTGTGATTTGATGGCTATAACCCGTTGCATAATGATAATCATTACGATACAGATTTCATTATGATACAGGCTCTTGACCAATCATAAAGAAGCTTACAAACCAAGTATTGACACTTCATTAGTCTCCGAGAATCGTTCTAGTAAATGTTTTGTTCGATTGTGTACATTAAAATTGCATTTAATGTTATATTATGTTGATCAGTTTTAATTTATTTTATTATCAGTATTTTGTACGTGGAATATTATATAAAATAAATTGGATCGTAATTTCACTTTGATCCTATTTGACTAACGCAGTGGTAGTGGTAGAGGGAACATTTGACTGACGTTAAAATCAGAACGCAAGCTGTTGTGTGTTATATGTTACTGCCGTGTCTTTGTCCTTTAAATTCCGACAATTCTTTAGTTTGAAATGTCTAGTGTAGCGGAGGTTGGCACCTTCAGAAATAACAGAAAAAGCCAAAATGGTGACCTCGGAATTATTGTAAGAGCAACTTTTGTATTCTCTCGCACTGGTAAACCAAAGCCACCTACGGCAGGAAGGGTAGTTGTCCGCCAGGTGGCCTTGGCTGAATCCTGGACGTCAACTGCCACGAAACGATTCAATGTAAAAGTTTAACTTACAAAAGTGGTAGAGACAGTATCGCATGAAACTCTAGGTAATGGGTGAAGTTTACGATACTCGCTCGTATCGTAACATCACACTCTTGTATTAATACCCATCATTACATCATCGTTTCATAACGTACTATTATTCATTACTTGATCACACTTTCAATTTCCGTGAATTGTTACTTATTCAACATCCTATGTAACGCTTGCAAATTCGCTGGATTTTCACATGTTATCTTTTGCAAATTAATAACTACCTAGTTGTCAAGCTAGTTTAAGAGTGACGGAATCTACATGAAGATTAGCATGCAGTTACAATAATTACACAGAGAAAATTATTTCGGGTTAAAAACAGCACGTTTTGCACAGTTAAAGTAGAGGATCTCCTGTCACTTTGTCGTGAAACATTGTTACAGCACAGTAGTTGGTCGATGAATTCCTTTTGTTCCATAACATCCAGAAAAATGAGCCCATAGCGAGCCAAATTGGCAAACGTGCATCTCAGAACCACCCGAGATAAAAAAAATGTACATTTTGAAGAAAAAAAGGTGAAAAACGCAAATTTGTAAATTGATGAAACTGGCCGCGAATAATGACAACTTGCATCAGCACAATCCCTTGCCCTCGACTTGGACACTATTACCGCGATGTGTCCGGTGAAACACAGGCCGCGACAAAATTCGAAAATTACTCAAAACAATTTCTAGGGGTATCCGCGCCTCTGCTGGGTAAAGTGACAGAGGAATTATTAATTGATAATACGAGGAGGAGCTTCATATTTTTTTAACCTGATTCACCTGATATAAAGAGCACTAACCCTCAAAGTTCGCGAATCAATGACATGGTACAAAATTGTCACGATTAATAATTTCGCATTTTTTTTACTCCTCTAATTTTCACTTTTCGCTACAAATGTTTGTAATTACACCAGGAAAGTTTATTTTTAACAAGAGTAATTGCAACAAAAAATAAAATGGACATTGTCGCTACAACCCATTTCTTTCTAACACAGCAAGCGCAAAAAATTGTTTTGTCAGTGTATCAACCTATTGAAAACCACATTTCTAGACTTTTCACATAAACTTGTTTCCCTTCTTAAACAGAATCCCGGTGGAGTGATAACGTTTTATGAAAGATGTCAAATTAATCAAATTTTTTAAATTCCTGCAACAAGAGGTACTATTACCACTACAAAAGTCAAAGTTCGCACAGATATCAATGTTTCCGTTTGGAAAATAAAACATTTATCAAAAAATGGACTAAAATATACTAACACATTATTCGGAAGTTTGGAAGTTTTCTCAACTCTTTCAACAGCAGTTCAATGGCCTCTTAGCATTGCCCAATGTCGCGTAAATGCCTCAGCAAAAATGCATTGAGGAGCTGATAATAAGAATTGCGGTAGTTTCGTGTATCGAGTTCGCCTATCGCGTCACGTACCACGGAGCCGTCACAAGTGGCTGGCTACGCAGCGTCGCCCGTCCGTGTCATTCCGAGCACGCTCGCGGCGGGAGCTGGGCCCGCGGGAACGGCCTAGGAGGAAAAGGGGGGCCTCGCCCAAGGTCAGCGATCGCCCGCACGACCCGTCCGTGGATAAAAAGCGAAGCCAAAGCCCCACTTATCTCGAACCGACGGCTCCGAAAATAAACAGTTACGTAAACGCCTGGAAGATAGATACTTTCTCCGCTGCCCGCGTCATTCGGAGAAATGCTATCGTGTCCGGGTTGTTGTTTTTCAATTATGGAAGAATCGACGCAGTTCTTTTTGAAATAGAATTTAGGGAACTCCGTGCATTGGATGTAGTACGCAATTTTATTTGTTAAGCTATAAGAATGTCTACACATTCGTCATCTTTAAGTACAATAAAAATTAACTTCCTAATAAAAAGCGAGCAACTTAATAGTTCGTTATCCTTGCACCAAGAGCGTTATAAGGGTTCTAATGATGGAGCGACCACAAACAGACGAGGACCTTGGGCCCGAGGAATTTTTGTTTCCCGAGATCATTAGAACCAAAGTTGATGCCCGTGATACACATCTTACTTTTTACTTAGTTTTAATGATTCAGATTTTGATCAAATTGATTTATTGAGCAAATAGATGTTAACTTGACTCGGTTTGTCTTTTTTTCAATTTTACACTCCCATAAATCTCCTTCATAATTCCCACCGCATGAGAACATGTAGCATAATTCAACCGTTTATATCGTTTCGTTCACTTTCCGTCCTTAAGTATTTGCCGCCATGTGTTTCGCAGTAAAATTTCGCCAAAAACGCATCGATTCGTATACACTTTGTGTCAAGTTCCAAACAAGAAATCCTTCAGTGTACGACTGGTTACTTACGAGACGCTTGATTCAAAACTCAAAAGACAAGCGCTCATCGGATTTTCAGATAATTCCTTTCTCTCGGACTCCTAAAATTGTCATTGTGATTACATATTCGCCAGGAAACAAAGCAAATTCAGCCAAATGCTATTTGCTAAGCGAATTAAATTCATTGGATTAACTGTGTGTATTTATACATTTTACTTACCGCGCTTTTGATACTTTTATAATCAATTTGATAATTGAAACTTTAATCAATGGACGAAATAATGCGTGAAATAAAACGAAAAGAAAAGGAAATCTCTAAAAATGTCTTCAAAACAATGTCAATACAGAGAGATCTACACACGCAACGTTTATTGGAGCCATTTAACTGCCCTGCCAATGGAGCTGAACACAGAAGTGGGACATGGGTTTCCTCATGAACCAGAACGCATTTTAATTGAGCGGTGGCCTCCATAAAGTTATTACCATAGCTACTTTTACTACGTCTGAAACCACTCATCAAATGAATTATTATGTATTACTACGGAATAAATGACACAACATAATTCGTTTATCATGGATGTGCAAATTTTTCATTCGCTCGAACAATTTTTCGTTATTCCGTTCGCGTATCACTTGTTTTGAATACTTGTGTTGATGTGTTATTGCCTGTTTTCGTTTTCAAATGATCGTAATTTGTTTACGAATTAGAATAGCCCACTGGACCCCGTGCGGCAATTGTACGAAGCAATGAAGAATATAAACTGGAGTCTGATCGTAACATGTTTTCGCCGCTGAAACCTCGTGACCAGGGATCGGATTCTGATGGCACGTCATCTTTCATTGGTGCCTTCTAGACGTTCCTAACTTATAAATGAATGTTTATCACGACGTATAGGTGTTAGAAATGTAAAATAATTCGGTCACTGTCATTTTTCAATTTTTAGGTAATATTCTTGGTACCTTTGCGTCATTTTTACGAATTTTGTTTCCTTTTGTGTTTTGTTGTTGGTGAATGTTTCATGAATTTAGAATGACACTCAATAACGATGTTTTTATTGTAACATCAGTTCATGACGAAATTCGCTACTGCAGTAGACTCTATTTTTCGAACTCTCAAAATTACACGGATCATCGATAACGTCCTCGACCTTTCAAAATTGACGGTTGAAAAATCGGAGCAAAAGCTTACATTTCCTCCTAAAATAAAGAATTTATATTAAATATCATTTTATATTTAAAAATTTATTTAACAATGTAAAATTCATTAAATAAACATTTTATTTCAAATTTTTGAGTATTTTTAAAGAATTAGATAATTATCCTCTAATTTGTAAGGTCTTTCATACGTCATTTTCCTCTTATTTTTAAGACATTTGACAGGTTATTTTCAAAGAACTTTTAGGTCCTCAGAATCCGAGCCCTGCTCATGACGGGCCCAACCTCTAATTCAGATCATTCAAAAACAGACGCCACCATTTGGATAAACATGAGAAAGCGCAAGTGTCACTTTCCGGCACCTGCTACGGAGCCTTTGACGGCTGTTTGTTCAAGTGTTTGACGGCCGCGTCTGCTTCGAGCCGCTACTCTGCACCAGGAAAGGAAACGTGGTGATGGTGGGGAGAGACGAGGTGACAATGGGTGGACTTAAGATTCTGGGAGTCCTAGTATTAAGATGTTAAAGCGCTTCTGACAGGAGGCACAAGAAATGTGCGCGTTTTTCTACAGTATTTTTTTTTTGAAGAGTTCGCAATGTGGGTGAGTCGGCTTATTATGTTTTTGTAGATACACCAAGCTAAAATACCAACTCATCACTAAAGAGATTATATTGTAAAATTATCTGAATAATTGGAAAGATTCAAAAGGATTATTTTGAAAATCTCACATTTTAACCTCATTTATTTTTGACCACTTTGTTTCATGTTTCATGATTCTTTCATGTTTCATGGTTCATTCATGAAATAAACAAAACAACATGTACAAGGAAAACTACATGTTTACTGGTTTATACAAAACTGTACAATTGAACTTAACTTTACAAAAGGAAAATATATTACTGCTTGATGTTACCATCATAGTATATGTTACAAAGGCAAGGCATTTAAAGATGGCGTGTGTTTGCAAGTCGTGCGACTGGGAAATAACTTACGAGTTTCAAATGAAACTCATTTCTTCTATTACAACAGAAAAGCAGTATGTACATTTGGGCAAGTATCTTCGTTTGTCATCTGACCGGTGCTAACTTGAACGAGTCATATAAACGTATACATGAACAAACCAAATACACTGTGTTCTCTACAGAACAAGAATTATTTACACTATTAAAATTTGGAAATTGATGTACGTACACAACAATCATAAAATACTAATTGCCCTATTTAGAATAAACCTAACGATGGGTTCCATGGATATTCCGTGACCCTTACTTCTAATAAAATATACAATAATAGTCCAGCATTAAGTGAAAATGGGTTTTCTAGAAAACAGTTCTTGCTGCATGATAGCGCGACGAACCCCGTGATTTGGATGAGAGTCAAGTTCAAACTACTAATAGCAACAGAATTTCGTACGTGTACGGTATCCGAGAGACGGGCTAACCGAATACGGAAATGGCCAACTACAAACGGGAAACTCAAGAGAAAGAAACAGAGTGCAAGTTTGAAACCGGAGAAGATAGTTGTGGAACTTCTGAAGAAAATAAGTGTAAAGTGTTTACAACATAAATATACACTACATTACTACATTATGTTATTGTGCTAAATGAAATATTGCGTACTGCCTACACAGCCATCTACGAGATAAAATTGCCCAGCAGGAAGTAGTTTCTTATCAGCTGACCATTGACAAAATTTTGTGAACAAAAAATCACGATGAAAAGTTGAAAATTTTATTTGACAACAACTGCGGAAATATTACTTGCGTTTTGCTCGCGTTGCATTAATATGAAAAGTTCCCGCTTAACCTAATTAAGGATTTAACTATGACCCAAATCACTGTGGAGGGCGTGCCATTCGCTTGAGGCCACTATACTATATTTCTATAGCCTGATATGTTGCGAGGGCAATTATTTTAGGGAGTGCAGACCATTATGTAATGAGAACAAAGAAGAGCGCAACAGATAAATGTTTCAAGAAGTTAAAAAAAGTAATTTCGCGAGAGAGATAGAATCTAGTAATGAGCAACTTCCGCAGAGATAAAAACCTCTCGGAAAGCTCTAGGCAATCATCTACTCCTAATATACACGTCTTGCAATAGTAAACAGATAAATTCTCGTGTATTTACGATTCATTGACAGCTCGCAACTCGGCGCGGCGCGCGATGGCCCCGAAGGCCGAGGCGCGGCCGTGGGCGGAAGCGGCCCCAAGTCGTCCCGTGACGCAGTTCCGCCCGTCCAGTTCCGGCGGGCGGCTCCTAAATCGCGGGCGCTGACAGATCGCCTCCCGCGCCCCGAGTGGGCCCGCGCCTCGCGAGCGGTTATTTTGGAAGGGCGCCGCTTTTGGCGGTTGGGCCACGGGGCAGGGGCGACAGGAGCGAGCGGGCGGGCGGGCGAGCGAGAAGGTGGGGGCGAGCGAAAGGGTGGAACCGCCTGAGACTGAGCAACAACAGCTGTCCCAACTGCGCCTCTGAACGGGAGGTTTTACAGTTCAGTCTCGATTGGGGAGGATTTTCGACACTAGCTAGTCGATTTCAGCTAGTGACTGAGAATTCGAACAGTCCAGATTCGAGATCGGGTGCCCAGATCGCGTTTTCCGTGGTGTCTCAGATCAGCCCCAGGCTAATGCCGGAGCAGTACCCTAGCAAACGGGCCATGGACCGCGAGTGATATTTCCTCCTATATTATTTGACCCTGCCTTTCCCCTTCAATAGTCACACGTACACAATCACACATGATGGGGGACCACCAGTCGAGAGCTTACAGCTTGTCACGGTTGGTGCGGTGTCCCGCCTGGTGGAGGTACCTACAGATGGAAAACCACACACGTGTAAGTCGGTACCGAAACTAACCACAAACACCGCCTCCTCTCGGGATACAATGTGTACTACACTAACTACGTTGACGGTTGAAGGTCCCGGAAACTTGTCAAATAATCAACTTAATGGCAAGGTAATTAGGCGAGGGGCGGGGGCATGCGAATGCGCTGGAGGTGGGGGGTCAGGGGGCGAGGGCGAGAGCGCGGGCGAGAGCGCGGGCGAGAGCGCGGGCGAGAGCGCGGGCGAGAGCGCGGGCGAGAGCGCGGGCGAGAGCGCGGGCGAGAGCGCGGGCGAGAGCGCGGGCGAGAGCGCGGGCGAGAGCGCGGGCGAGAGCGCGGGCGAGAGCGCGGGCGAGAGCGCGAGAGCGCGGGCGAGAGCGCGGGCGAGAGCGAGGGCGAGCGCGAGGGCGCGATGGATGCCGAAAGCGCGGGTGGGGGTGGGGGTGCGGGTGGAGATCGAGTTGGAATAGGGGCGGACAGCCCATCACTCCGAGAGCGACCGCCCCCACGGGCGACGGGCGCCCGAGATATACGGCGCCGCAGCCGCCAGGGCGTATAAATACCGAAATCAAATATGAGTAGCTGGCTTTAAACGCATCTCGTCACCACCAGATGGTCAGGGGGAGGGGGAGGTTTGCGCAGTCGTTCACGTGATGGGCCCCTAGTGCAACCTTCATGTCAAGAAGATCGAGTTTTCTCTTCTACGATATTTTTCACTCGAGACCATAAAGGCCGTTTTGGCATTGATGTCAGACGATCAAAGACAATGGCTATGACATTATGATATATTTTAGTAATAACTCGGTGGGGAGTTGGAAAATGGAATTCACTGAACTCTGTATGTACTATTGTATAATATTTGACATGTATTTCTCTGGAGCAAAGAGAGATAGTACACATAAATTCAAAATTTGAATGACAATGTTCGTTATATCTATCAATTTCTCTCTGATTTTGCTGAAGTTTACTCTTTACATGACTGCCCTGCAGATGCCAAGCAACTGTTACAGATGAACACTTCATTTTGGTTATGATGGATTAGTGTATCAGTTGTGCACAGCCTACTTTTAATGATGACTGGAAATTAAGGATTGATTGCAATTTTGACATTTTCATGCATGCTTTTTTTGCTGCTGCTTTCATCGAATACGGTACTCTCCGTGTTAATTTAGAAATATTCCAGTGACGACTGACGACCATGGCGACGGCTACGTCCGTGTCTTCGTTGGTGATGACTAGGGAACGGATTTTGATGGCCTAAAACATCGCCAGAAATGATCAATAAAATGCTCTTAAATGTTTTTAAAATGCTGTGGAAGCACAGAAAAATGACGTAAATTTTTTTATCAAAACCAGTTCAGATGAACACTTAAGCTGTTGGATACGATTCGATGTAATTGAGGATTCTTCCTTTCGTTTGAGCAAACTCTGCTTGCAAACTCTTGGTTCCGACTGTTTTTTTACTAAGAAATCTGTCTTTGGTTATCGCGAAATCGACCGAACCGACAATTGTGCTGACAAGCATCCCAGGAACTTTAGATAACGTACTCACAAAGGCTGACATCATATTAGAAAGATATCATTGCAGACATTACTATTTCTGAGCGATGAAATCTAATATGCTACTCGGAAAATCTGTGGAGAACATTACTTGCATCTCATAAATATTATTTGAAGGAAGTGCCATTAAAATTATATTAAAATCCATGAAATCAGCGAAAAAATGCTTTAAAAGAGATGGAAAAAATAAAAAAATACTTACTAGTCGAAATAGAAGAAAACTGCAAAAACAAGACATAAAAGTCTGTTATTTCCTTTTGCCATAATATGAAATTAATGTGTATATTAAAATACATTTTCCTAAAGTGAAAAGAAAAAAATGACATTTCATTAAAATCCGCTCCCTAGTTATGACTGACAAGTGTGACGATAATAAGGGGGAAGGATAACAGTTCCACAACGTTGCCTACTGATAAATTCTTCCGAAGAAAATTTAAGTACAATGAACACAATAGCTAATACGAGAAAAGAAAGTAAAAGAAAGAAAGAAAGAAGGGAAAGAGAAAGAAAAAAAGAAAGAAGTAGAAACGAAAGTAGAAACTTATATTCTGCTCCTGGTTACTGGTAACGAATGTGAAGCAAAAAGAGGTGTTCAGCTGAATGAGTGGAAATGTTTTATTATAGACAATTATGATGTAAAACGCGTGGCCTTGTCACTCTTCTGTTCAAACTCTCCCAGAATGCCATTGACGAAGGCCATTGCGCACGTGTGAGCGTAATTCGCCTCGTATGTAAGCAACTGCGAAGTGACTCTGGAAGTTATGTAAATGCGGAGGCGAGCGCACCGACACGTAGCGTTTCAGAGCGCTGGGCTATGGTCGGGATCGGTTTTTGTTTCGCCTGCTCTTGCCCGCTTTTCACACCGCTGCGCCGCGCGCCGTTTGCAATAACCCTGTGCCTCTTGACCTGAATGTTGAGGTTATGTGAAGTGGTAGTAAAACATATAGAATTACCGTAAGAAATGACCACATAATTCATGCGCACTGGCACGCAGAAATTACATACGGCAGCTTTTAAATTTTAATAAATAAATAATCACGTGTTCCTGACAATGCTCCAAACTTTACTGAATTTAAATAAAACATCTGAAGCCAGAACTGAGGCTTAATCATAATAAATGTCAAGTGCGAGATGGTAAGTGGGAATAACAGATATATTAAGGAACAAACGCCCCATAATTCCAATTAATGATTTGGATGTATTAAACAAGGGCAAGGAAAAGTTTGAGAAAAAGAATCTATTTGCCAGGAATGGTAAAGTATTTTCAGCAGCCTATTAGACTAATCTAATTTTTGTTTGTCTTTATGCTGGATATGGACCCTTATTTTCAAAATATGGCATTCGAGAAAGAAGTAAGGTACTCGTTAGAATTTACAAAAGTACATTTTAACTAGTTATATGTCATAATTGAAACATTTCCGTCCTTAAAAAAACACACACAGATGCGACGAGTATCCTCTACGACTCCCCGGACTATCGTATTCTTTACAATGAGATTCTTGTTACATGTAATTTAGTTACAAAATACATTTAGTCTATGAATTCCAATCAATGCGAAGAATTCGATTAGTTGTTTCAATTACATTTCAGTATGCTTGTAATAACAGCGGTTCTACAGTAACAACATACAATTCTGAAAATTATTGATGGCAGATAGATGACCAACAACTGCCGAAAAAACACTGTTTGAAAAAAATACATGGAATCACGAAAACAATATTGAAAATAGCTTATCTAAGCCCATCCGCGAGATAGTCCATTTTTTAAAAATGCTTTCACTTTGATTATTTTCTACTTTCCCTGCCTATTCAAAGTATTTTCGTAGTACATACTGCGTAGTAACAAGAAAGTTGTGTAATGTCACAAATCATTAATGCCGAGGTTACGACAGAAATGATTGTTTTGGGAGCCTTGATGTCGAAAAAGCTTCCTTTCAAATCGCGGTTTCGTGCGGTTGTTTTACATCCAAATCGTTTAACTGTCGACTTAATACTTAATTCTTTCACGATTGCACAGGAATCCTCGCACGTGAGTGGAAGGAACTGTAACAGGGAAAAGGAGTCTTAAGTGTATTTTCGTAGAATATAATTATTTTTTGGGGAGGGGGATGTTTGTATCTGGTATCATAACTGACGTTTGGTGCGCACATTTTCGAATACTCCGTATCAAACGAAACATTTTCGCAGTAATATTATACACAAAGTAGACATTAACACCAAAAAGAAACTAGGAGTTGCTAGTTCCAAGATTCTACTTAATCTTATGCAGAGCAGAAGTTCATTGCCAAGGTCACTTCTAGCTGGCATAGGACTAATGTGCGTAGCAGGGAAGTCATGTTTTCGTCTCCCACCTTCCGTAGCTGCCTTGCCTCGTGGCTGGGCCCCGCGGAGGTTTGATAGCCTGGCCCGCTGCCTGCGCGCGCGAGAGCCAGACAATCGTCTCACGGCCGTCCGGCGTCGCGACGCTTCGCGCCGCGCCGCGCCCCTTTCCGGAAACAGCGTCATGTCGGCCACTAGGCCAACCCTAAGTATAGCAACCTTTGTCGCCCCGCCACCCGCGCCCGAGAGCGCGAGCGAGTCCGAAATCCTGGCGCTTTTCTTGCATTCCGCGCTCCCCCTCAGGGCCACCCGCCCGCCGCGCCGCGGCCCGTGCGCTGGCAAACCGCGAGAAAGCGACAGCGAACCACGGGCGCCTCGGAGCTTCAGCAAATCATCTCCTTTAACGGCGCATTCAAGAGGGTAGTAACGCGCACACGGTGGTGTTATCGATTCTGCATATCTTTTACCAGCTGAGTGAATGAGCTATCAATGTGCTACATCATTGTGATACGCTGAAATGTCTTATCTAATGTTTCTCACCCATACGAAACTTTTAATTTCGTTATTACAGAGTAGTTAAGTAAATCCATAAACTTTTACTATACCGTAATTTGTACAGCAGAAATTCGTGTTGTAGGCAACGGAATTTGGCACGAGAAAACAAATTTATCCAGCAACAACTATTCAAATTTTACATTATTCTTTATTGGTGTGATACGTGTCAGTAAATAAAGCGACAGAATTTCCTCCGTTACATTGAAGAATTCACTAAATCAAGACTGATTTAATATTATTTTCTAATTACACCTTCTTTAAGTTTTGCACAGCAAATTGTGATAATTTTTCAGCACTTGTCAACCGTGTCAAGGCAGTTGCAATATACAAGTTACAGAGAGGTGGCAAAGTCACAAGTCTTAAACCATTGTACAGTAACAATTCTGTGGTCACGGGGGTAATAGGTCTTAAGCAGATAGGTTCAGGTGAGCACAAACTTTTCGTGTCGCTCTTAATTCAAGAAATTAATGCCAATCTGGTTTCCGTTGCTTTTAGAAGATACATTGTGAAATTTGTCATTTGCAATAAAACTGACGAAAAATGAAATCTCTTAAGAAACTAATCAAGATCACAGTCGAATTCTCGTCACTTGGTAGTAACGAGACACCCTGAAATAACCTCTGGCACGACAACAAGGCGTCTGGTTCCTAAATTAACAGTTTCACGAACAACAGACCACACAGACAGAAGTCGATTTCGCAAACTTCAATTCTGTAGGTGCTGTACTTATAGAGAACACAAAGGAATCGAAACTTTGTCGCACGTATCTTTCGTTCTTCATCTAGTATTTCGTTCCCAACGGCAGGTGACCGTGTTCCACGATTCACAAATTGGAATATCATATCAAATTGTACTTGTGAAAATAATGTTCCTAGCGTTAAAGCATAATTTTACAATAATGGCAAAAATTCAGTTAAACCAGTGCTTTTGATTCAAGGATCTATCTCACTACCATTACCAGACACAATTTTGATCTGAAGAACATACAGAACTTTTATATAGTGCAAGATGATATTCAAAGTTGCAAAGAAAATTTTATAAATTACCTCATGACGTGTTACGGTAAAGAATTCAAAAACTTATTTGATATTCCATTTTGAGCTCTTTAAAAGGGGTCTATTCCTAAACTTTTATTCGTGAAGCAACATATTGAAATACACAATGAAGTTAGTGATAGTGGTAGTGGTACTGGTATTTTAATCCCACAGCGCCACAGCGACTTGAAATTAAATCAGAGGCGGCTCGTCTTCTCAAGGTGGTGACAGGTACAGACAATAGGGAGAAGGCAGATCTTGACACTGACACGCAACGAATTTACATGTCCCCAAAACACACTATACTTGCTTATATCGCGTGCTGATTTTTCTTCAAAATATCCCCATTCCCATATCATTAGTTGTATTACCCAGGTGAGATTAGATATTTTTCAGATTGAAAAAACTAAACAGTCCCTCACAAGTCAAGATGTTGTTAGAATCGCACAAAGCCACGTTCACTGCATGTGGAACATCCATTAATCTCTCCGATACATTATATGAGCAACAAAGTCTGTTATAGTATATCTGGTTTGTTTGTTTTCAAAGTTAATGTTGAAAACAAAGAATTGCAATGAATTCCTGAATTTATTTTTGGGCCACAACGCATAGGCCGTAAATAAGACACACAACAATTATTAGCCACATGTTAATTTAATTTCACTGAAAATCAAGTTACACTCATCACCAATCAAATCAATCCCAGTTGTCACTGGAACGTCATATCGCGGAGTTTTCGAGCTTAAAGGAAAAGATGGATACTGAATCTTCGGTAGTGCTATCGGCTATTAGCTGAGATTGAAGTATTTTGAATTACATGCATTCACATAATTGAATTGGTATACAATTACAATTATAATGTAAAATGATGTTAGTTTAAACGAACAAAAACCTAATTATGATTTCATCTAATATAAAACCATTGCTATAAAATTTTATTCAGATTCATTATTCAATTATTCATATAAAATCGTTAGAAAAACCAGGTGATGAGATTTGCCGCCATTCGCGCTACGTCGGGGACATTGTCATCCAATCTGGAGCTCCAATAGCAAAATAAATAAGAATTAACGACCTTCTGAGGGAACTCTGCCATTTGTCTACACATTAACTACTATTTTTGCCTTCGTTCGTCACATTACTTGAAAGAAAGTAAAATAATGATAAAGACATCGTTAACGTCTTAGAAAGTACATAGTAATACATTCCCTTCAAACGATTCGCGGAGATAAATTTAAATGAGTTCATAGTTTCCTTTTAAGAGTGTTTGCGTTTCAAAGCTACAATAAATGTTTATTATAATGGATTACTGATAAATAAAATAACTGATACTGAATCAATTTTTCTTATTCATCTTGTAAATTACGTTATCAACCGTAAAATAAATGAGTAGTTTGTTCATATACCTCAAACCTTTGGACATGTATTTGTAAACCATTCATAAGGCGAGATCAAGATATCTAAAGTAAACACTCGTCCTCACAAATACGTACTAAGCAAATAGGCCTTTATGTTAATTTTTCTTTCACGTGTGTTCGATAATTACAGGTGTACACTTCATGACGGAATTTCATGAACCGACCTGTTCCTTCTCTAGGTCAACTTCAACCGATCTACAGTATTGGAAAAGCACAGGCATATCAAACCGCACCATACAGGCTACTTACTTACCACCCTGGAACCCACAGCGCTATGAGCAACTTCCAATGACTCCGCCCTCATTTCCTCTCCAAATCCAGCAAAGGGTGTAATGCACAACCTGCAGGGGCGCGAGGTTGGGGAAAAAAAGCTTCATATGAGAAAATAAGGTTGCCAAATTGTTATATTAAACAACCGAGATCTTTTTATGTTTATATTCTTTACTAGATATTACTATTGCATGTTTATTTTCTTTTTAGCTTCTGCCTCGTACAAAGTTTTGCCAAGTGGCAGAAATACGTTTCAATGACAAAGTCTTCAATAGATTTCGTGTTGTGTTGGGTTTTATTTAATCATTTAGTATACGTTTGATGTATATAGCTATTACGTAAAATGAATTAACATTTTTATATAAATTAGCAACTATCGTTTAAGGGCTGACAGCTCTTAACAGTCTACAATCTCCGTCTATTAAACCTCGTACCTTAAAGTAGAAAGTTAAAAGTGCAGTTATTGCACTCTTTCGTAAATAGATTACGAAATCAAAATATTTCCTATTCAAAATGTTTAATTTTACTATCATTTGATAATTTGAAATCTGACATTATATTTCATTATAATGGATCATTTATTTGCTACATTAGAGACAATTGTAATTAAAAGGGCTACATTTGGAGAAGTAATTGTCCAATGACTTATCCCAAATTCTGTCGTGAACCAGATATCCAGTGACGTACCACCACTACTGGACATTTTGTACAATCCTTACTTTTAAATCTCTCGCCAGTTGCTCCGGACGCAGAGCCCGCGAACTCTAGGAAGCTAGTTACCTTGCCCGCGACCTTGACATGCCTCGTGCAGAACGAAACAAGCACGTTACGTTTACACTCCACATAAAAATGCCTCAACACCAATAATTGTGAACAGAGAAAAATGATAAAACGGTATTAAAAAATATTTTAAATATCCGCACTAGTGCGTTCTCCGAAGAAATGAAATTATGTTAAAGGATCGGAAGAGAAGAAAGGCTTTTTGATTTCTAATGTTTTATGTAAAAAGTAGTATTTTGATTTAAAAATTTGAATTATTGATTCCTAATAAAAAAATTGAATAGAAAAATCAAACTGTACAATATTAGTTGAAGCAATTTTTTTGGGCAATTAAACAAAATGAAACAATTAGGAATGATTATCTATGGAATGGGTGGAATCTATGGAATGGAACTATGGAATGGGTAGATGTGAATACAGGACATATAAACGTTAAAACCTTAACTCACGCTCACAGACGATTCAATGATTGATTGATTGATTTTTTCGTGTTTCTGGGCGCGTCAACTGCTTTGGTCATTAGTCCTGGAAGTGTAGTGCATGTTTGTTCTCGGGAGATGGCGGTGATCTTCCCCCGCTGGATGGTGAGATCCGGCGCCGACCTACCATCAGCTAGTAGGGTTTCCCTCTAACCAGAACTCTCCCACCTGCGGGGCACCGCCCCAACCTGAACAAGCTCCCGACCGGTCTCCCGGTGTATGTGGTAGTGTAGTGCATGTTAGTGTAAGTGTGTGTGTGAGGGGAGAGGATAGGACAAGGAAGAGGAAGGAAAGATCGTGCGCGGTCCGTGGTCCGGTTGTTAGAGTACTGCTCCGGCATTCGCCTGGTGTTGATCGGAGAAACCACGGAAAACTATCGATCAGAGCAGCCGGCCGCTAGAATTCTCCTCCAGACAGCGACTGAATTCGACCTAGCTGAAAAGCTAGTGTCGAAAATCCTACCACCGTCAGGACTCGAACCTAGGACCTCCCGGTCAGAGGCACTGCAGTAACATCAGTTGATGCACTGAGCTACCGCTCCCGGTAGACTGTTCAAAAACTGTCAATTCTTGTAATCAAGGGAGAGAATATTACACATTTTAAAGCGGCTTAGGTTGATGACTAATCCGTTGACTCAGAAGCGTAATTGACAGACTAAATAACACGCAACGAAAATCGTACATGTATGTCAGAGAATGTGCTTGCTTCAAGGAAGTTAACTGTTGTTTGAAAGTATTACGAAGTGAATGGTGAATCACGACTGGTATAGAACCTGTAAATCGATTCAATAGGAATTAATGGCATTGTTTAATTAATGACATCGCGAATAATATGTAATTATTTCGATTCGATTCCGCATTGAGTAGCAGGTGCTTCTAACTCCCCCGACGAGTTACGGTGTCGCCGGCACGAGGCATTCGCACGGTCGAGAGGCGCCTGTGAGCTCCCGCGGGCGCTTCGGAGGCGTTGGCCTCGATCGGCGCGGAGGGGCGCCCCGCGCGGCGCGGGCGATAACCCCGGAGGCGCTCCGAGCAGCGGCAGCGGATGGCCGCCCTCACTTTACTTCGATATTTTAAAGTGGCTGATGACGTTAGGTCATTGTTACACCTCCTGCCTAACAAAATGGATCATTTTAACAGTGGTAAGCACATTTCTGAAGCAACGAACCCCGTTGAGAAGGACGTTTGAGATTTAATTAAAAACGTTCAGTATTTAAGACAGGAGGTGTAACAATGTCCCAATGCCCTCGGCCACTATAGAAAAATCCAAGTGTACGAATTCGATCATCGATGACGATGTTTACAAAACATGCTGCAAACCTGCAGGGGGCCACTCATTATCTGGAACAAATTTCCCTGACTTTTCCCGGTATTCCCGTGCATTTGTTTATTTTTTTGTGGTGAGATTAGTAATTACACGTTACTTACATAAAATATTAACACTACCTTGATACTAATTTGACTACTTGTACTAATAAAATTTTAACAAAAAATGTTGCTGTACTGATGGTTTAAGGAAAAGAATATAAGTTAAATACCTCTCTCCAATTTGTTCCTGACTTCTAACAATTATTCTGAAAATTTCCTGATTTTTCCGAACTAAGAAATTTCCCGAACTAAGAAATTTCCCGATTCGTGGCGTTTTTCATATTTTCAAGTAAGTGACCACCCTGTTAAAGGCGATGTCTTTTATCACGGATGTTTTGGGTACGATGATTTTACATTTTCAATGTTTTGTTTGCGAATAAAAAAATTCCAATAATCACAATTTGGTAAAAGTCAAAATATGAAGTAAATACTGTTGGTATCACTGTCACTGTCAGTTGGAATTCGAACCAACCGAACGATGTTCGAACCAACCATCTTCATCGCCCGTCATTGTCGTTATATTTTTTAAATTTTGTTTTCAGTTAAACAGTTAAAATTACAGTTCAGTAAAAATTACAAATTAATACACACGGCCACTGTGAAATTAAATTTCGCTCAGCTTGAATTTTTGTAAAAGATTTCTAAAACACCTTTAAGACATCGAAGTTTAAAAACTTCGATGGTTTTTAATCGTTTACAGTTACTTCATTTGTATATGGCTTCATCACTATTTATTTTATTACCATCGTCCTGACAGACGTTCATTTGTTCCCCAACCTGCTAAAGTGGTCCCTTCTTAGTGTTAGAGTAATTCCTCTATATCGATGTCGCAGCACTAGCCCTACCAGCCACATGCTCCGAAGACTGACTCATTCCGAGCCGCCGCGGCAGCTCCGACGCGCCGATTCTTTCGATAGCATAGACACAGAAACAAAAACATGGTTGACTTCAAGCAAGTATTTCAGGAAAGATGAAGTAACTATTTCGAATTAACTAAATTATTAAAGGCACGTTTCCGAATTCTTCCAATTTTCTAGTTTCGATTCGTCGAATATATTCCGAGGTTCGGAGAACACCAGCAATCGTTGTATTCGAAAATTGTTTTCATAGAGGAGGATTATTTTTTAACACGCAACATCCTTCTGGCGCCAAGAGCTAGGACACCGTTGGTTGCCATTTCGTGTACTTCATTGTTTTATTTGATTTGTTTATTATTTTCTATCTTTATTTACTGCTCTTCATTTCTTCAAACTATTTATTGTTCGTAAACGAAGCAACAATAAAGGTGAAATCTGCTGAATATATATACAATCTTCCATAGTACTATGCATTAAATTTTTACATTTAAGGTCCTCGAGTGATTTCATTAATTTATTTTCTGAGACTATTAAAAAAGTGAGTTCTTATACGTAGGAGATATTTCTTTCGCACGTCTTCCGGAACTCTGTCCTCAACCCACTCACAATTACGACATTGAACACTAACTCAATCATTGGAGTCGCTCTTGGAAATCATGTTTGACGTGTTCGCTAATCTCTCCAATATAGCCCATTGGGATTACTATAATAAAAACTTTCTTAAATAAATGAAAAATGTATTAGTGTTTTTTTGTTGTAAATATTGAGCTTAAAGAAGAATCGAGCAAATTATTGGGACGAATCCAGTACGCTGTGATTTAAAATACAAAGAGGTTCAAAATGTTATAATTTACATCTACCCTTACAAATTATCAAACTGAAAAAAAACAGGAACCAGCATTTTGCTTTGACCTTTCTGTTCATTTTTCTACGGCCATTTTCATTACGTGATAGGCAATTTTAATCTGTATCTGTAAATTGGAAATGCTGCATTTCTGAGATCCAAGAGAGAAAATTAAGATTTCTCTTGAGGAAAGATGTGGAACTTTACTCTCCGCTATTGCCTTTTGTTTTGTTTTTATTCTCATATTGTCGTGAAGAGAGAAGTTATAACGTTTACAAAACACAGATCATAAAGTTCATCTGTCAAATCCTGCGAGTTGTTTTGGTCTCTTACTGTGTCTTCTTGATTTTTAACGTTCTTTGCTCCTCACATTTATTATTAATTTTTATCAGTTTTATTATTATTATCATTATTTATTAATTTTTATCTGTTTTATTATTATCATAATTTATTAATTTTTATAAGATTATTATTATTATTATTATTATTATTATTATTATTATTATTATTATTATTATTATTATTATTAATTTTTAGAATTGTCGAGAACTGAATATTCAAACAATTAATATGCATACAATAAGTATTCACTTATAAATTTATGAAACATACTACCACCACTTTTTCACCAATAGCCACTTCCCAAGAGGGTTTTGTTGATGTAGCTAAATTAGAGGCTAAATGTTATTTCTCTTCAAGGAAATTTTTGTATTAAGTTTTGTTATAAAACTTTTGCCTCCCAGAGAAACGGTAAATTTGTGCAAAATACCCCCTGAACAATGTTTCACAGATTGCCCTAAGTAGATCTGTCATTGTTTTTATTTTTATCAAACGATAAGTTTGGATTTAAAAGGCTTGAAAGTTTTCACATTCCTTTTTCCCAATCCTTTCCTCAGAAAATCGTTACATTGTACCAGGTCAATGTGCACATACCCCAGTGCTTGTTGACCCTCAGATAGACTTGGGTCATTTCCACGAGATAGCTCCAGATCAGCAGCCACTGGCAAGAGGCTTCTAACTACAGAAGAATGCAGAGCCCGCAGTTAAAACTACCTAAGAACGCCAACTATACCCTCAGCACAAGGACAAAATTGCAAGATTGTAGTGACACCAACAGAGTGCCAAATGCGTATCCCCATTCACATAGACAACAACAACAACAACAACAACAATTCTGATAGAAATGGAGCAGCGGCTTAAGACAGTAAAAACTGTCCCTGGGGATAAATATTTTTGTTGAAGATCGTAATTGAAGTGAAAAATGAAAGTTTTTCACTTGATTTAAATCAATTTACCTGGAGTACTGCGTACAAATTTAAAAAAATTTTAGCTTTTTACACAAGTTAAAATTTTTTAACCACATTACGCCTATGAATTTTTACTTTAATTATCCTTGCGGTTTTCTATAGATGGTAAAAATGTTTCAAGACTTTTCTTGCTTATGTCTGATTTTTACCCTTACAATCAACAATGAAGAAGGGGAAAATAGAAAAATATTCTTTTTCTTTGTTTTTTTAATGAATATCTTATGTTCTGGGGCAGATCATAAAAAGGTCTACATACAATTTTTTTCCCCTGTAAATTCTCTACAGTTCCCCAAAACTGTCTTGTAATTTACACGCCACAGCTCTTTATAAATAAAATGGTAATTTAATAGTTCTTATTTATTTTTTTAAAATTCGGGTTTGTTTTATTAATTTTCGTAGTTTTTCTGTTTTATGTTTATTAGAAAAGATAATTAATGAAGAACAAAATTGTAAGAACAACTTATTGTAACCAATTGTAATGTTGTTTTTTTGTTGTTTTTTTTACATTTCAATTACGATTTTCAATGTTCAATGTTTATCCCCGGGGCAGTTTTGCGTGTCTTATTCCACTACCCCCTTTAAGATAAATAAACGGCGGTAATAGAAAACATTTGTTATGAACCTGTAGATTCACATATTTTCTAAGGCTGGCGATAAACGACTATATAGTAAAAGTAAAAGTAAAAGTAAAAAAAAGATGTGAAATGTAAATGAACACGAAATAGATTTCGAAAGATATGTACCTCAAAAGGTTAGATAACCGTCAGAACCGTGCAACATTTAAAAACTCAAATCCAGAGAAGTAATATGGAGGGGGAATGTATTTTGAGGGGGGAAATGGAGTATGTAGAGGTATGTAGCGAGAAGTTAATTTTTTTTCCAGTGTTCAAAATTCCCTCATTCATTTCAATATCGAATAGGTCTAATCACCTAAATTAGGTTAATTTAAAAGTCGGTTCAAGTTATATTTTTAGACAAATATGTGTATGATATGAGCTCGAAATTTGAGCTGTTTCAATTGATAGCCAAAACAGGTTTTTATAAAAATATGTTTTTCGTTACCTAGTACTCACAAATTCCATAATTTGACATTTACTGTCTCGCTTTCAAGATATTAAAAATAAGACCTAATGTACGAGTAATAACATTATTGAAAACACTTATCAGGGATTCATGCCGTAATAAAAAAATATATAATTCCAGTTTTTAACCCATTGTACTCTAATACTGCAAGTAATAACATGCCAAGGGTCATAAGTGGTTAGGAATCGTATACCTCAGCGTTTCCCGGCACATTCGTTTTACATTTAAACATTCACATGAAAACAGTTCTCTCGTTTTCCGACACTTGTCTCGAAACCGAGCAAGTGGTGGAACGAATACCAATCATAATGTTTGCGTGAAAAGCAAGCACGCACGCACGCACGCACGCGCAGCTTCTACCACGCCAGCACGTGCGGTCTCTTTCACCAACTCCCTAATGAGAGCAAGTGTCACAGCCCCGCCCCCGCTTTCCGAGCGGACGCTGACAGCGGCGGCGGCGGGGCGACGGCCGCCGCGTTTCGCCCACCTGCCCCGGGACAAGGCCGCGCCGAGCACGTGACCTCGCCTGCGCAGACACAAACCACCTCGCCTGTGCCGCCTTGGCCGCTGTCTCTATTTTTACCGCGCCGGACTCGCAAATTTCTGTGAATCGGGGCGAATCGTGGCCGGCGCGGGATGCCCGTCGCCCGTCGCCCCTCGCCCCCTCCCGCCCCGGTCACCGCGCACGCACAAACATGGCGCGAGCGCTGGAGGCCTGCCTCAGCGCGGTCACCGGCCGGCGACACCGCCGCGTCGGCGGCGGAAACGATCGCGACTTTGTTGTGGTGGTACTCACCGGACGTGGAGCGTTTACTGAAGGAGAGACCGCCTCGTGGGCCGAGGGCGAGTCGCGTTGCGTCGGCGGCGCGTGGAGCGTGGACGGTGGAGTTGAGCGTCCGCTGGCTGGGTCGTGTCGCCGCAGCCGCTGCCGCTGTTCGCTCGTAGACGCCAGCCCGCGCCAGCGCTGCAACGAAGCGCCGTCCCCGCCGCCGCCGCCGCCTCGTCCCGCCGCGCCCCCGCCCGCGCCACCGAGCGCTGCCAACCTATGCCGCGACTCCCTGACTGCTCACGACCGCGTGACTCCGGAAACACTTGAAATATGTCAAGGGCTGATGGCAATGCGGGTTACGGGAAGTTCCCCGAAGATAATGTACGATCCCGGTTACCCTACACTCTCGTTTCTAACAAAGAAATAAAGGGAGTCAAATTTCATACAGAAATCTACCCAAATCGGAGAATTACTACTCTAGAAACAATAACATTCAGTACTTGAGGACGTTCATTTTCTACACTTTCCTTCGAAATAAAAGAACAGCGTATTGCCGAGAGAAATTCCGTGGAATATTGCAAGTTACTAAGTGTGCACAAGAGCTATGCAATTTATATTTCCATTGGTCTCTCCAAACAATTATTCAAATACGCTGGGGTAAGAATAACATTTCATCTTAGAAGAGGTTTTCCATCTCTGAATATTCCTCAAAGCATCCAAACGACCACTTCTTTTCCGGCCATGTGCTCGCCGCGTTGTGGACCGGCGGCGACACTAGAGCTTTTCCTCCGCGCAGTTGGCGGCCCTGCGCTATCGAGCTTCGGGCATTGGCCGCGGGGGGCGCGGCGCGCGACGCGCTAAGGCGTATTTCGAGCAGCTGATCGTCGGGCGCCGCGCGAAGTGTGGTGGCAGCGTTAGTCGTCGGCCCGCCCACCGCCGCCTCCCTCGTCGTGTTCTTCTTCTCCACCCGGCGTCGTCGTCGCAGCCGGCGCGCCTTTTCAAGAGCCTCTCGCTTCGAAGCAACAACAGCCTCCCTCCGCTCCAGAGATGTCCGGCGCGCTCACCAAGTTGACGCGGGCCCTCCGCAGCCATGCGGCGTCGGCGTCGGCGCCCGCGCAGCGACGTGCATGTGAGTACCCTCCCGCCGCCGCGTGCTTCGGCTGCGCCAACGACCGGACGCCGGTTCGACGCCTGGTCCAGAAGCGCGGGAAACCGGTTCCCTTTCGCCGGCGTCTGGGGCCCGGTGGTTGCAGAAAAATTGGGGCGAGCGCAAACTGGCTCTTTCGTCTGGGATGTAGTACGAAGGCAAATACTTCGCATGCTCATGGATGTACCGTTTTGGTTCTTTTGTTTATGCATTTGGGTTTCTAATTGTTCATTTTACATCATAAAAGCGAGGAGGGTCATGCTTTTCTTGGTCTTTGTTGAATTACTACCTTTTTTTAATCCGTCAGCGTCACCGCCGAGGGGACAGGGGACGCGACCCCCCTACCCGTTTTTTATTTTTATTTGATTGGAGGTATTTTCCCCTGATCTGTACCTTACTATTAAATCGCCCCCTCCAAATAATGGATGGTGACTCCCATTAGTGTACGCATTGTTGAAGATGCAACTAGGCAGGCACACGGTTATTAATTGTGGCGATAATTTTAAAAAACCTATCGCTTTAAGTTCTGAATCTTCTCTAGTCCAATAATCTTCTGCGCAAAATTTTGTATCATTTTCCAAGAAGCTGGCAAACAATGGTGCTTTCCACATCTGAAGAAATATTCTGTGGAATTTCTTTGTCATCGGTAAATTTCATAAGAAAGTCAACCCTTTCTACCCATCTCAGTATTTTAGATTTCATTTACATACTGTGCTGATCGGATATCGATTTCTCCAGCTCCGTGGTAGCGGGTTCGACGCCCCGCGCAGCACTGAGGCAGCGTACGGCACGAGAGTCGTGTCCGTATTCGCGCCGGCCTTTCGGGGCTGGCTGCGTGCCAGATTTCGTGGAGGCACTAACCAGCCTGCCGCAGGACGATCGGCATCGCGTACTTCTTGAAAATAAACTACTGATACTCTTTTTGTGAGGGCGGCGCGGTTCATTCAGTAAGTTAACCGTATTAGTACAACAACGAACGTACTGTAGCAGGGTTAGGTTGAAGTTTGTGCATGGTTGCAAGACTTTCTGTAGTTCAGAAAGTTAAGTTTTAGGATATCGGACAAGTTGGATCTAGTTGTCTTCTTCGTGTGTTTAATTTAGGTAAACTTTCAACTGGGTCTTATTCCTTCGAATAACTTCTAAAAATGTAAATTCCGATTAAACGGAATTGATAGTAGTAAACTCGAACAGTTTTCTTTAACATCTGCCTTCATTTGAAACTGTTGGTTCTCTCTTCTGTACTCTCCGGTATAAGAGCAAGTGAAATTTAATGCAAGTCCTCTGACAGGTGTGCAAACTGCGTGTTGCGTAAACGCACCGAAGGAAAAAAAAAATACTCGAACAGAACCGGCCGCGTTTCGGGTCGATACCGGCGGCAGCGGCGTCACTACAGGGACGATGGCGGCTGTGGGGGCGGCGCGAGGGGGAACGCACCGCGTCGTCGGTTACTCGGCAACCCCGCGCTCCGCCGCCGCCGCCGCCGCCGCCGCCCAGGGCCGTGTCCCGGGCTCCCTCTCGCGAAGGGAGACGCGGAGCGCGGTGCTCGGCCCGCCCCAAGGCCGGTCGGCGCCCCGGCGTTCTGCTCGCCGCGCCCCGCCCCGCCACGCTCGCGCCGCGCTCACGGCCCCGCGCCGGATGGCACGCCGCGGGACGCCTTCGGATTCCCTCTGGCCCACTGGACCTGCCCCACGGGCCCGTGGCGCGCCCCGGCCTCACCTGCCAGCCTGTGGCTGAGATCTAGAACCTAACGGACCAATTAGGAGGATGGTAAATTCACACAGGGTACACTGAGGGGATTATTAATATACTGCACAAAGAATGGTTTGAAATACTGATAAAAATACGTGTACATTATTTTGTGAACAGGTCAGCTAGTAAAAATGTTTTTTCTCTGTAATGAGAAAAACTTTTTACAAATCCTTTGAAGAAGGGTCTAAAGATGTAAACAGGTTACTTATTAGTTGAAAATACTCCAGATCAAATTTTATTACTTTTGCTTAGACTATGAACTATATAATCGAAATCTCTAGCACGGCAAATCAGAAATTTCAGTACAATGAAATCTCGTCAATTCGACAGTTGTTTTTCTTGAACGCTTTCGTAATTTTTTGGAAGGAATCATATTTCTGATCAGGAAATAAACGTATGGCAAAAGAAGTTTCCCAAATCACCCTCACAGCGAATTCATAAATTTCTATTGTCCCAAAGCACATAAATATTTCGTCACTTTTGGTCAGTTTTAGGCGCTTGCAGTACACACACAAACACACCACGCGCACACTTTTAAATGGTCGTACAACGCAGAATTCACGGTGGGAAATCATCTGCATCTCTTCCATGCTTCAAACTAAGAAATGTAGAAAGGACCCCTTATCCATAAATCACTAGGATCGTGATAAAGTGGCACCTTTCATCAACCAACATTTAAGACGTGCTACATCCACTCTCCCACAATGCCGCTGCTGACTCTCCCCGTAACAGCTACCTCGCCTCCTCCTTACTGTCTTCAGTTTGTTTTCACCGGTCCTCTCATTTTTCTGGCGATCCAAGCATTCTACCTCTCCTCACCATTAAAAAAAGAACAAAGATAAATAAAAACGGGGCAAGGCGTACTCTCAAAGCTCGAACACTGCCAGTGCATTGTGCCCCGTTCGGCGGGCTGCTCCTGTGCTCCAGAGGGTCTCTATGCGCTGGTAGCGCGGAGGGGGGGAGCAGGAACCCTTTGTGCGGGGGGCGTCGCCGGGTGTAACCGCCGCGCCGCTGGTGCGCGTCGAATTCCCAGTGCGTGCGTGCGTGCGTGCGTGGGCCGCTGCTGATTCACGCGGCAAGAAAGAGCCGTGGCTGGCGCGGCGCGGGAGTTGCTTGCTTCCAGATGCAGAGGGCTGATGTGAAGCCGAGCGAAATAAGTTCTGATACGCCCGTCTTTGTGTATCCCAATGCTCCCCTTCAACTCGGATTACAAAAATGAGTTCACGTGTTAACCAGATTAAGGGGGCGTTGAAAATGTTCTCGGATGAATTTCATGAGGAATAACAGGAAATTGGTTTTTTTTTTGCATCCCAACGTTAACGTACTTAATCATGTTAGATTTAGACAGCCCTAAAATATAGAGAGGAAGGAGTGTGGGAAATGACTGTTTATTAGATGAAATAAAGGATGATGCCGATAGATCTGTTGCCAATTTACGAAGCATTCGTGTCATGTTTAATTTCTGTTCAGCGGAATTCTGAAATATTTAGATTTTTAATATTAATCTCTTTCCATCCCAAAATGGTTCGGATTTTTAACATCCTTTTGACTTGAAGTTAAAGAACTACATATCAGTAAAAATTGAGTAAAGAAACTTGACGCAAATTATTAGCAGTTGCTCCAAAGAATAGTTAAAATTCTCATATGCAACAAGGATAACGTTTTGTTACCGAGAGTAATAAACGCTGATTTTATTCATTGATGTGAGGAAACTATTGCTAGAATTCTGCAAGTGTCAAATTCGTGAATAGTCGCCTGCAAAGAATTGTATAACATATTTCTATCTTACGTTGTTAGGAACGGTTGAAAAATGAATCGTGAAACAGATTATTATAAGATTTACTTTCAATGGAATGCTCCGTAAACGTAAATGGGGTTTTATATGTAAGAAAAGATTTTGAACATCTTGAAGATGTACTTAGTCACGAAGGGTACATAACTATTATTTGGATTGTCTCCAGGACACACAAAATTATTGACATTTTGGTTTGTTTCGTCGTTTGATAACATTACAATAGAAATGGTTGGGAAATCCATATTTTAAGATAACTGTGAAAACAAAAAAATTGCTTCCTTGTAAGAGCTTTAGGCAGGCTTTTCGCAAACATCAGAAGTTTGGCCAAATCTGATTAAATATCTGTGGATATCTGGATTTAAAAAAGTATCATTCATGTAATAAAATGGAAATGTTGCCCTGAAAATTAAATGGCCCATCAAATATTGCAAGAAAATATAAATATTACGCTAAAATTTGCATCTTATCCAATCCCTTTCATATGATTGCTTACGTGTTCAGAGTAGATTAAACGACTCATTATTTTGCCATACATTTAATCTTCCTACAGTTAATAAAACTGTTCTTTATTACATCAGATGTAATAAAAGATACTGCGGACGTCCGTGTAATGCTGTTAATCATTTAGACAAAGATAGAAACTGTCAATGTTGAGAGGTGATTGCACAAAATAAAACTTTGTACATTGCAAGTGTCTAAAAACATCAGTATCTGCTCGTAACTATGAATGCGTGTTACGGTGCTCGTGAATAATAAACTTAATTTGCAGCGATTGGACTTTTTTAGCCACTCATAACTATACTCGTGCGTTTACGTGCTCCTTGAGATTTGAAATTGCACGAAGCTGCATCTTCTTAATTTGCTCATTCATAAAGTGCGGTGGGCGTGGTTTGCTTTCTCGTCATCGGACTGGAGTCTTGCCAGAAGCGAATTTAGTGCTTGCCAGACCTTTCGTGAAATGTTTGGGAGTAGCCGGAAATAATAGCAAATTCCTAAATGTAGTGGAAGCTTTTCCCCTTATTTTAGAAATGTTCTTGGGTAAAAACACACTAGCAGTCTCTTCTCATGACAGACTTCAGACGCAGGGGATTATAAATACCCAATGTATGAAGCAGAGCCTTTTGCCCCTATAAATATACACATGTTGGCATACTTTACTCGTAGATTACAAGGACATGGCCACTGTTTAAAGATGCAGTAGATTTGTATTAAACGTAATTATCTTGAGGAGAGTCTGGAATTAACAATACCTTTTATGTGAATATGACTGGAAAAAAACATACGCCTGCAACACGGACGGTGGAAGATGAATGCGATAGTTTGTAGCATGTTCTTAAGATGGGTGAACAGAAGTAAACTGTAGTGTTCAGTAATATTTTAATTGAGATTTGATAAGGGAATTAAAGTATAAATAAATAAAAAATAATTAAAAAAATAATAAATATCTTTATTGGTAGCAAGGCCCAAACCATTTGGCCTGCTCTTCCTCCATCATTGTATCGGGATTTTATGTGCATTGTCGTTGTGGTAAGAGTACAGGACTGAGAAACAGCCATGTAACATTAAAAGGCAAAATAGACCAATTATCTGTTATTACCATTCCACAGGTGTTCTCACCAAATCAAAACTCCCTCCTAGTTCATCAGAAGTTTGTCAAGGGTGGAGAGTGAATCCCCACCCTCTTTCTTTGATGGCAAATTACTTCGCATTGTCGGTTATATTTCAAGCAGATTATCTGCTAGGATTGGAAGTGTGAGGGTGGAGTTTCGCCAATCGCCCAGCCAATAATCCCTCCCGGAGGCGCGGCGCAGCGGTGCGCGTGGCGTGGAGGCGGTCGCCACGCGGCAGCGAACCCGCGCTCCCTCGCAGCCGGCCTCACGTAACCGCGTGACGTAACGCGCGCCGTAATCTCGTTACTTGGCACCGCGCGCGCGTGCGTCGCCCGCAGCCCGCGAGGCAGCGCAACCGAAATGCCACCCGTCCCCGCGCGCGCGGAAACGGGGCCTTCGAAGCACTCGCAGGCAATAAATGGAAGAACTTGGAGCACTGGCGCCCCCCCCCCCCAGGAAGAGAGTTTTCGTTTATCTTTATTTGGCAAAATGGATTGAAATATTTCTTAGAATTATTTAAACAAGATTATATAGTATCATAGCTCGAGTTGGGCAGTGGCTCATGTCTCGAGTAGGAAAAGTTAGTTTATTGAACGCGTAACAGACTGCAATAGTGTAACATTGTAATGTGATTAAATATATATACCATTTTTGTCGAAGATAACATCTTTTCCTTATCGAATGTGGATTTCTCTCAGATTTCTACGATAACCAGAGATTTTATTTAAATCGAATAATGAATTTTATAAGAATCGTGTTTGTATGATGTCCACTATTATATGTAAAGCATTTTAAACGGATTCATCTTCCAGGACAAAAGTCATCAACAAACACGGGCAGTGTTCGATCTACGTAACCCGACATCATAATTAAATAAATGCATGCTCAGAAAAGTCAAGTTAATTTTTTGGACTGGCTACAGTTTTGAATTGTCATGCACGTTGACACGGAACGTTTTGTATTGGAAAATTGATTTGCCTGTCAGTATCTACGTCATTGGTTCAACGAAAGTAGGTTCACGTCTTTATCAACATGTGTATTGAGTTTTTTATAATGAAGGTCTTAACTTTGGAATAACATGTGAAAGGTTACGAATGAGGTCGTGGAAAATACTCTCGTTTAGTTTTCATAGTTAAAGATAAATCTCAAAGATGCATGACATTGGCGGGAACTTGCGCGTAAGAAAAAACTACGCTAAACTGATAACAGAAACTGGCTTACTTGCGCAAATGTAAACTTGTCTTGTACGGTTACATCAACCTAGAACTTTTCCATGTTGAAAAACTTGATTTTTCTAAAATTCCAAGAAATGTAAGTAAATCCACTTTTTATTAGTGCTATCTGTTTCATTACATTTGATTTTTATTAGTGTATTTTGTTAGTACCATACGTTTCGTTTGTAATCATGAACTCTAGAGTTCTGGAAAGAAATGAAGTGCAAATACGTTTACTTTCAATCGGAAGTAATTCTAGAATGCAATAGAGTACACGCGTAAAACAAAGTATCCATGAAAATAACTCGTATTGCAAGGATTTAATATGCATGCCCAATTAATAGTGCCTATTTAGTATTGCTTATTAATCATGAATATTTGTGTAAATACTAAATATGAACATTTTTATTAATTTTTTCAGTGCATAACATAGTATGTGTAAAAGCAAATGAAAAAAAAATTAAAAATCTCTGAGAATCTGAAATATGGTATGTGGATGAAGTTTGTATTAGAAGACTGTTTTCTGCTTTTAAGATCTTGTTTTTTTGTCTTCTAAATCTTGTTTAATTCAAAATTTTCTTCCTTTAATTCTCCAATTCTTCTAGGCAAAAATAACATGAAATTGATAGTACAAAGTGAAAAATTACTCTTAATGGAGCATACTACCCTTACATTTATGGGAGGCGAGGGGACTGATTTTTATTTTGCCTTTGCATTGATTACACCAAGCATTTTTAACAAATTAATTCTGAGGATATAAAATATTAGTCCCCATTATAAAACGTAAACAAAGTTAAAAATAATTTGGGGGCCTTGTCTCCTCAATTGAAACGAGGAAATACCATAGTTCATCTGTCTTTCTCTGCTGAGCATCTACCTGGCGTTCATTGCAAGTGGTCGGTCACATTAGGCTCCCACCTTTCGCGCGCGCCCTTTTGCTTTCGCGCCCGCCTCTTTTTCTGCCGTCTGCGCTGACGAGACGACGGAAGGCGGTCTCCCCCCGTGCCCCTGCCCCTGGCCACTGGAACCGGTCGGCGGCTGGGGGAGACTTCGCGGACCGCCGGTGCCGAAATGACACGGCCCGAGGAGGGAACCGGTCGCCCGGCGAGTAATTTTCCGTTCGCACCGCCGCGCCGCCGCCGCCGCGGCCTGGCCGGTTGCACGCGACCACGTGGCTCGCCAGCTGGGCAGCTCCTCTGCGGTTGAGGGTCCCGTCCCGTACAGTCTGCCTGCGGGTCGAAGGTCACGCCTTCTTCAATATCAGATTAGGGGGATAAAAGTCCTCTAAATGCAGCGTGGTCTCAAACGGTTGGTTTGTGGGTTGTTGCAAGATTACACATTACTTTTTTTTTTCATCACACCTGATGTACTTTTTTGTCCCCGGTAATAATAGTTAAGAATATTTAATTTTTAAATTAAAATTATCCGCAGAAAAATCGTTCTTTTTTAAGTAATACGTGTTCAAATATTTCACTAGATTTTACAAAGCAGTTTCAATAAAGAGATTTCAGCAATCTGAGATAGTAAAAAAGAAAGTGACATTTAATGATGGAAACAATCGTTAAAAGAGCAGTTGCCCTCGCCAAAGCGGGTTAGTTGAATCGGTACTCAGAGAGCATACAACCATTCACTGGTTGGTCACCCCTTAAGTGCCCACGATCCGCGTTCTTATAATGCCCGTTTGTGAAGACCAGCGGGACGGTTGGTCGAGCACAAAGTAAACGCTGGAAGGCAAGCTGCTTGTTTGAGTCGCAGGTTGTGGTTTTTGTGGGATCTCTGAGCAACTATTTGCTTCGTCATTGTAATGGTGGTTTTGCCGTAGTTAAACAAGATTAGTTTTTAGGAAATAATGGACAACTTGTTTGTAAAGCCATAATAATTTGCTACTGAAGACTAGATGGATCAATGAAAGTCAATTTTCTAGTTCACGATAATTTTCAATGGAATGCCTTTAATTCAAAAGTAGCGAGAGATTATCGAATTTGCAAATGGAACAAATTTTCTTCTGGAATAGTAGATGTATGTCATTTATTGGCTTTGTCTATCGACATTAGAAGAGGAAACTGTTCCAAAGCTTAAAATTAAATAGGACTTGAGATGAGACGTATACCTCGAAATAATTTATTTTGCTGTATTTACCCAGAAACTCATTTACCCCATCTAAACATGTCTTTAACATACAAGACGCCCTTACTTAACCTATATTCCGCACATATCGGTACTATTTTCTATTGGCGACTGTGCTCCGTATGGTTTCAAAGGATTAGATCTTTGAAATCGAGAACTGAGCGTTGACGTATGTGTCGAGGAGTGGATACTCAAGGCTGCGTTCTCCAGGGACTTGCGTGACGCCCGCGGACACAAGCTTTTCGTCTTGGGTTCGTCCTTGCACCACTAATGTTACGTTACGTTCCATGCCAACTCTTCTCAGTTCTTGTATAATCCAATGGTCTCGCTTGTGGCCGATCCGGCGATCCGTAAATAAAATCCCTGCAAAAGTTATTTATGAAGATTTTCATTGAAATCGATGTATTGGTGAGGTATTAAGTTCTTTGTGTAGATAAGTTGGCATCGCTTTTATGCAATTTATTTGGAGTTTATATTAAACTTACGCATTCAAATAAAAATATTGGTAAAGATTGGTAATTTCAATTACTCATTGCTTTCGAAGGACAGTTATTCACGACGTATGTACGTGCTCTAACAATCACTTCAAAATTACCCTCTCCGCATTATCTTTCATTCGTGATAGATATTTGTTTTTCACTAATTGACTTCGGCTAAAAATAAACTATATAGTTTCTCCCTTTTATTTTTTCTTTTTTAGACCGATGGTCGATGTATAATTGAACGATGTGCGTTAGATGTGCCCGAACAAGTAAGAAAACGCTTTTTCTTACCACTAACAGAAAAGATTCAAGGTTGCGATGAATCTATAACTTAAGATTTTATCATCGGTTGCTTTAAAAGATACTTTTTGCACACTTGACCTTGGCCAGAGATGTGTCGTGAAAACTATTGCTTATCTCTCCCCTCCAGGTTTTTGTACTCTTCTAAATCTTGAGTTACTTTCCCTGCGCGAAACGTGGTAGTCCACTGGTGTATTTTGTGGCAGTTTACATAGCTAACGTAGCCTTAAGGCTAAATGTACCGACACTACTTCAATTCGTCGCAATCGCGTAGCAGCGCCAAAATAAGCCAAAATTACTTGACTAATAACTTCTGAACAGTTGGTCCGATTTTCAATCGGTAAACGGTATTTGATTCATATGTAATATAGAATTTACGCTACGAAGCCCTTTAAAAAAACAACTGAAAAAGGACTTTTTGAAAAAAGTTTTCTGAATAGTTCCGGGAAGAAATTTAAAAAAATTGGGCTTATAGCGCGATGGCGATGTGCTTCCTGAATCCAACGCCGAATCAATCGTTCAAATCGGAGTAATAGGCGCGTCGTAAAGTGAATTTTGGAAAAGATAATGTCCCTCCTCCCCCATGCCGCGCTGCCACCACAGGTGCCCCCGTCCTCGCTTCCCCCGGAAAGGTAGGAGCAGCCCGCTGGGAGCGAGGCAGGCAAGCGGGCGGTTCTCTTGGGGACCGACAGGGATCCGAAAGATAATGCTTTCGCTGTTTTCCGCATCGCAACATTAGTCTTGCTTTCTCGTACACGTATGTATATACGGGGAAATATACGTAGAATTGAGAAAATCCTGCGGAGAATAATTTCCGAATTTTAAAGGAAATAAGTTTTGTAGCTCCCTGATACCGAAAGTGACGCCCCCCCCCCCCAAAAAAGCTCGTTGGTCTGTGTAACAGTCTGTGAACAACACTAGCTCTTACACTATTCATAGAATTTTTTATGAAAATGACTGTTCCCCGCCCGATCTGGCCTGTCTCAAAGCGAGTTTGAAAAAGATCCTTAAAATTTCGGGATACTTTAGAAGAAGCCCCTTGGGCATATTTTAAATTTTCTCAAAAATGCCTTCAAGTTTTATCTTCAAATTTGTTAAAAGAATAGATTGAAATTCGCTTCTAAAGATGGCATAGATCTGATGTTTACTGCTAACTTTGAATTTTTGAAAGTTACACAAACGTTAAATTTTCCTCGGCGTCTCCTCACAACTAAAATATTGAAGATAGACATTTTTTCTTCAAATGAGATTTGTTTTTCCTAATTAGTTTTTTCGTTGAGGTCGTGCACCCTTCATTGAAACGTTTAGTAGGTTTCGCGCAATATTGCATAAAATAGGTGCATTACAAAAAACATCAAAAGCAAAAATTTCTCAAATGGTTCAAAGTTTTTCTTTCAACTTTTGGTACGGATACTGTGAATTGTACTATATAAAATGACATAAAGTGTATTGCCTAAGACTTTTGTATTTTCAAAACTTACACAATTTTAATTTTTTGACATTTCTCTCTCGTCCTTAATATTTATATTACCGCCGACTTGTATACATTATTGCATTTGCGAGTGTTATAATTAGCAATAAATAAGAGAGAATTTCCTTAAAAGAAAGTTTTTTCTAGGTCTATATAAAAAATATTTAGAAAGTGAAAATAACGATGCACTTGTTTCGGACTTTTTCGATAACGTCCATTTAATTGGTTCACTCAGTAAGTATTAAATTTCGAAGATTAAAGAAAATTCTTAAATCTTCCAAACAAAACGAAGAAAAAAATAGTATACTGCATACCTACAGTGAATCGAACGAATTCGGGGCAAAATAATCTTTCGAATATACCTGAAAGGTGGCCAACAGAGACTCGATTCCCACATACCCACTCCCCAAAAAAATCCGTCAAAAAATGAGATGGACAGAAAAGGGCTAAAAATATTTTTTAAAAATTACGAATTTACTCCGAAAATGCAACGAAGTTGGTCTATCCCTTCTACAACCATCTAAAATACATTCAAAACAATCGAAAATAGACTGAAAGTAATAGGTACAAATAAAAAGATAATTGGATAAGGGCTCAGAACCCCCCCCCCCCTACACGCGCGCGCGCACCTTTTACTCTTCGCACGCGCATGTTAATAATGAACCTCCACAGGAATAAAGATCTCTGCTTCGGTACGCTCTGCCTCCGATGGAAAACCGCTCTTCCAGAAAACCTACACCTCTCTGCTTTCATTCATTTACAATAGAATAGCTTCAGATTACTCCAATCGTTCCCAGGGAGGCCATCTTGAGGGCAGAAACTTAGGGCATTGACAGCAAAAGACTACGTCACCCGGCGCCCGGCGTGCAGCGAGTCATTGGGAAACCTGCTGGGGGTCCCTGGGGTGGGGAGGGGTTGCGGTCAAAGGGCACTGGAGCGGCCGCAGTGAGACGGCGGCGTAGAACGCGTGTGTCGCAAGTGAAGACGCCCGGCTCATCCCCTCGGCGAGTGATAAAGAGGAGAGCGCGTAACGAGATGACGCACAGCCTCGAGTCTTCTGATTCGCCGCCGCGTTTTGGAGGCTGGCGTTGACAACAGACGGAAAGTGCATGGGCGGGGACAGGGATGGGCTGGCTGGCTGGCTGGTTGGTTTCTTGGCGCAAGAGATTGAGTTACGTCGTAAACAACTTGTATCTGGCCTGCCTGTAACGCTAGTTCCCCAAAAAGATCTTATCATTCATGAAGCAATAGTAGTATCTCTGTCCATTTGGAAAATATAAAGGGTTAAATGTTCGACGCCAGGGCAAAGTTCGTAAATTGTTTTACCCTGTATTTAAAATGGTTTCTTAACATTGGATCTCGAGGTGCATTTTCGATGTAATTTTAGTATCATCGCAAACAGCTTCGCTCTTCTCAATTTCACTGTTCAATCATTTCAGTGTTCACAAACTGGTGAGAAGGGGAATACAAATTTGTGCATTTAAAATAATCTGATAGCTTACTTTTAGGTTTGTATGATTCATGCCGTAAAGCTATCTCATTACGAGCCCAAGTAAATGCTAGTTTGAGAAGAGTTGCGCACCTGAGCTGAGTTCGAGAGATACAAATTTCAGTGATCTAAAAGATTGAACGATTTCTAAAAATGTTCTAATTAGTTGTAGTCTTTTATTATAACGGGTTGAGTCTGTGAACCAGTGAGAAAAACAACGAAGCATAGCAATTCATGGAAAGATTACTCCAATATACTAGTTTATATAAAAAATAATTTCTTTAAACGAAGGTAATTACTCAATACCCTGAAAGATGAAAGATGGACACGCGAAATTAATTCGTAGTGAACCTAAAAGGTGTGTATGATATGAAATTTGGCTTCCATTACTCATTAAAGCAAGCCGAATAATTCAGGTCACGAGTAAGCAGAAGATAAGAAAGATCAGACGTCATTTGATTATTAATTAGTTGATCCGTAAATTAACATTTACCGTTTTCGAAAATTTCGGGAGTATATTCCTTATCTGTGCGTACGATCAGCAGGTGAAGGGAAAATGGGCCGCGCCTTCCGTTAGGGACGACAAACAACCTTTGCCAGATGCCACCGGAGTTCGTTCCTACCTCTCGGAGTGTTGTGGAGACAGGGATTTCCTGTCGTCAGACAGGCATTCTCAGACCGACAACAAAGAGCTCCTTGTCGGCCCGATGGCTGAGATCGCTAAGGCAGTAGTGTTTTAGTGATCTGAGACCGAAGGGTCGCGAGTTCCAGTCCCGCCTCGGGCATGGTTGTATTTGTGTTCGTCCTTTCACCCCTTATCACCATATCGCTTCATCTTCTTAGTGCCATACCGTTAACACCAATAGTGGTCGCTAATGACCTAGATTTTGATGCGACCTTAAATAAACAATTTAAAAAAAAAGAGCTCCTTGCCCCGCCTGGCCTGCGGGGGTGCACTACTGCAAGTATATAGGGCGCGCGGTCGGTTGGAGTTGAGAAGAGCCCAGTTTTAAAAGACTAGCTCCCACTCGGCCGCCGTTTTCTCTCTGCCGCCATTGCAAACTGCCGGAGTGTCACGTACGCGTGCAGCTTCTCTTCTTCGGTAGATTTCTTGTCTGTTTTACAGGAGAAAGCTCTCGTTCAGATTTTCTTGCAGAAACGAAGCGGAAACTAGAACACACTACACAGGATGGCCACTTTCCGGAAAACACGGAAAACTGGGAAAATCGGGGAATTGGATTGCTGTGGAAAAGTCGGGGGAAAAAAATCAGGGAATTTGCAGAAGAATCATTAAAGCTCGGGAAAAATATGGAAAGCGTTAAAGAACATTTGAAAGTCCTTAAAAACATTAGTATAGTATTTTTTGCTCGATTTTTTATTTGATAAAAAATTATTTTAAATTTGTATTCTTCACGGCAAAATGCGAGATTGGTTCAATTAGTAACATGGTAGCTTCAATATTTTCTGTAAATAGTGAGAAATTACAAACCTTATTAGGAAAGGCTCTGGGAAAGGGGAAAAGTCAGAAATTTGTTTCAGCAAATGAGTGGCCCCCTGATAGACGTCTAAAACAGCAAAGGTGTTGATTACAAGTTATGTACCAAACATGGTGCTGTTAAATTAAGAATTGCCATTGAAAATTTATTGAATTTTATTTTCATTATTAACATTTTGAAGTATTTTATTCTAGTTTCCTTGATCTTAATTACATTTTCTGGTATATGTAAACTTTATTTAGTACATACTTGCCGAGTATGTAACTGCATAATATCGTTTTCATTAAATATGAATTTGTGCTAATTATGTAACTATGAGATGTCTATGAAGCACCGGAATGCTGTTCTCATTTTCTTCCGTACTCGCACCCTTATTCTATTCGGTTTCTGAGAGTTGCCACAAGGCAGCTCTGCCGGCAAATGAATGTAGTAGCGGTGCCCGAATATCTTGAACCGTGGAATTATTAATGAATTATGCAACGTTTTTAAAATTTAGATTCAGTAATAAGTTTGAGAGCAATATGCAGGTTTTAAATTCAAAGATTGTTCGATTTACTAGGAAAATTGTTTTCATGAATAACTAAGAATTGGGGACTTGATTTATAAAGACATTTTCGCGTGAGGAGTTCTAACAATTGGTTTGAACTTAATAGAATATAACCAACAACAATAACAACAAAAAATTAACTCTTAATGCATCTCGAAAAAACCGGTTTGTGAACGATGCTCGCGGCGGTAGCCTAGTCATACTCTTTGTATGCGTAAAAAATGGAACATTTGTAAATGTTTCCAAGCAGACTGAACTATATGCTATGTGAAAGTCTAAACCGGACGAAAACACTACCGTGTGAAACGACCTATAGAGATATTTTTTAGGGGAAGCAGGTTGCCTTGCGTACCATTCAATATGGTCTTCTTAGATTGGGGGTCAGTGAAACATGAGCCTTCCTGGGGCTCCCATCTTAAACATTGTGGAAAATATGTTCATTGGTGAAGATCGTCTTCCATCACATTTTCCACGCTGTCGGCTCTCAAAACGAAACTCCTTCCCTTCGTTCCGCTGGCTTCTTCACTCTAATAAATTACTCTTTGTATGTGCTTTCCCTTCTGAGAGAGAAAATACAAGATGGCTAGACGTACTAGGTATAACGCCAAAAAAAAGTGAATGAGGAAGATTAATTAGAACTTCACGGTAGAAACTCGTTGGCAGATAGTCTTTCAAATATTAATTTCGTTCAATGTATTGTGGAGAGCCGGAATCAGTTAAGTTTACATTTTCCACGCACTTTCCACGCATTTATTCTTTGCCATTTGACATCAGTTCACTCGCGAGAGGTTAATCCAGTAATCACATAAAATAGCTCATTTATTGTTAAATCATTCAAAATTTATTCTATTTTAAAACTTGTATTTTACATTACTATGAATTTATTGCAATTTGGGTAGTGATACTTCTTCCCATGGAACAGTTAAAATATATTAACTTTTTGGAAATATAAAAATGTATGTATTCTTTTACATTGAATGCGAAGGGAATTCTTATTACTTTTTCAAGACCACGCCGCTGATGTACAATATCCATGAATATTCTGTTCATTTAAAAAATGTAGGGAACAAAATTGACAGCCAAAGATGATAAATAAAATGTCATGGCTTCTTAAAAAAGTAATATATGTAATAGTGGAGCTCAAACAGTTTCATTCATTGCTTCTCGTAGCGATTTATCAGTTCCAACGCAGATACTGATAATATAACAGACAAATGCTAAAACGTTTTTGCACATCAGGTCCATTGCATGGTCAGTAAAGCAAACGGTATTGTTGGTTCGTACCGAAGCTGAAAGGTCTTGAGCACGATTTTACTCCTTTTGCAAAAAACTCTCGTAATGCAAACGATTTGGCTTTTGGAGCTCCCAAGAGCAATGCGACACTAAAAGTTGCAAGCTTGCTACCAGGGAGCTCCAACAATGCCTCTGTGCGCACGAGTGCGCCGTGGTGGAGGTGTGCACAGCGCGGCGTGGCTCTGCGGGCGAGCGATGGCGCCACGTCAACTGGTGCTATCGGCGGCTGACGCAGTCTGTGCGGCGCCAACGCAGCAGCCACCTGCGGCTGCTCGCTGATAACGCCTGCGCCCCGCCCCGCCCCGCTTTTTAGCTGCCTAATGGCTCTGCATACCCGCCAGTCGCCCGCACTCTGCGATAGGCCTCGCAGAATAGTATAATTTTCCCCATTCTCCAGTCGCTGGTGTATTGCTTCCGATTTGAGTCTCCAAGAAGTAAACCACGCGAGAATGTTCGAAAAGATGTGCTATAGAATTAAGGTTAATGTGTATTGTGTGTTGAAAGCTCATTCTGTGAATGAGCAAGAAACGTACGAGATTTTTTCCAAATGGAAGGAACTTAGACTGAAGTCAATTTTCAATATCTGAAAACGGTTGTATACATATTCTTCTTCTCTTGGATAGGGTGAAAAATCAATATTTATACCAGCTATTTAGCGTCTTCTAGATGTATAAATGATTTGCTTTCTAATTAGCTCCCTTTACGTGCACATCTATTCTACCCTTTCAACACGTCCGCGATTTCATTCCTGTCTGGAGATGCCAAGGAGGGCGGAAACCTGTATTAGATTAGCTTGGGATTAAAACTGTAGTATAAACTTTTATTAGTACAGAATGGAAATGCAAGTACCGTCTCCAATGATAAACAACCATACTGGAAACTGTTCTTTTAACTTAAGACAAGCGTGCTCATATTTATCAAGATATAATTAAAACTTCGTATGAACGAAGATCTTTCTGAACGTCCTCATTCTCACCACTGTACTTTCGTGAGAATGAACTTCTGGGGGAATAAAACAGGTTATCTCAACTACCAGAATTCCTGCGATAATACGGCGGCCTTGAAGAAAAAAGCTATCAAAATGGTGTACGTAAGAGTTTTCGTTTGTCATTCTCAATACCTGAAAAGAAATCTGCTGAATAATAGTTACATTTATTAATATTCTGCCGGTTTTCGTTAACTTGAACGGAATTGTCTCTTCCTTCAGAGTATTATTGACCAGTATTTCAAGCAATTAGGAGGACTTCCATTATTTATGATTTAGGACTTCTTGATAATTGCACATGAATACGAGTACTCAAAACGCAATATATAAAGTGATATCCCCTGCTACGGTGCTTGGAAATATAAAAATGGGTGTCGTGTTACCGAAATGATAGCGGTATCAGACTCCAAACATTGCATACTTGGATATCGCAGGACCACTAAAATACCCAAATAAACGTGCTGTACGTAGGACTCGGATGTCACAAATTTGTCTGAACTCGCTTATAAATATTTAACAAACGCTTCTGTCACAGCTGATTTCTTTCATGAAACATAATCCAGAAAACTTGTGAGTTAATTGCGTAAAAGTTTGCTGAAATGTTTAGATTAATTCCGCGCTTCCCCTTTTGGCGCACGCTTAGATGAGAAACTTCAGTAGGATTTCAAATTCGGAAACGTTGAGTAAATTTCGAATTCATTTCGAAATGTCCCAAAAAGACAAACAAAAAATAACGTTTTATTCATTAAATGTAATTGCGTGCACATTCTTATAATTGAAATTAATTTAGATAATTATTGAATTTAGAACAATTTGCTCGTATAGCCTTAGATAATGCTGTTGATAAATTGAAGAAAAATATGCGTATTATATTAGTTTCTCTCCCTAATTCCGCAAATAATTTTGACAATAACTATTAGTAAACAATGATTAGTACCAAAGGCGTTTCTAGGTGTTCAGACGCTCATGGCAAGCACAGAATTTGCACATTTGTCAGGTTACTTCAAATTAGGGTTATTTGTTTTAGCGGATATACTCTAAATAACGTTCCTTGCGTGGCCCCCATGGCATGTGCCTTGTCTGTCATACCGTAGATACCATCTGATTAGTATATAAAACTTTTTAGAACTAGGAGGCGACTCCCTCAAAGGAATTTGCGAAACTTGTGTGGTCAGACCGAAGAGTGGGCCAAAGGCCCGACTCTCGCAATGTAAAACAAGGCATGAACTAACTTGACTATTCGCCCTCTCACCCGCACTTCCGGTAGATAATCAAAACCATTTATTAGTAGAGTCCGGAAAATTATGTAGAATAAAATGTGAAAATAAGTGCATAAATATGTAATGAAAACGGTAAGAATATGTAATAAGTATGTGAAATCGAAAAATGTGATATTAAAATACAAAAATTATAAAACGTATTAATCTCATTCAAAATTAAATTTATCAAAAATTTCCTAAACAAATGTTAAAAAATAATACAAACGTTTTAAAATAATTGAAAGAACACAAGTTGATGCACGTTTGTCACTTTACAACTTTCCTGTCAGTAATAAAAGCTTCATCTATTGCTATCCAGTACAGTAGTTTAGCAGCCAGACTAGACGCAATAGAAGTCCTCGTGGCGATATCTACGACCAGCAAACAATCACTGCAGCTAGCAGCATTCTCATTGAATTGTTACACTCAAACAATTCCCAAAGTTTCTCGGAAATTAAGATTGAAGTCACGAAACGCGATGTTAGTAATACCTTTCACACCTAACTATGAACATGATCAGTCCCGCACTTCCTGTCACTGAGATAACTGAAGCAGGAGCGACGGACTGTCAAAACGTCCGACCGCGTCTTAATGTAGTCGACAGCACACTCTTATCCAGGAAAAAGTTCTAATTTTTTTAAAACACTACTTCTCATAAAAAATGTTCTACTATTAAAGAAAATTAAGATTAAAAACTATTTTGTGAAAATAGCAAAATATGTTAAATATGTAATAGTGCTAAATATGTAAAAATATGTAACGGAAAAGATTGGGTATTACGTTAGGATGGCGACGATTCGCCAAGATGTCAGGTCAGGTTTGAGAACGGTAAGTAGAAAGGCAAAAAATGTGTAATTACATAAAAATCCGATCTCTCTTGATTAGGATATCAGCGATGCCGAATTGGCTCTTGTAAACAAAAGAATTAAAAACTCTTGGACCACTGCAGGGCCTCGCCAACACAGGCGGCGGCGGCGGCGGCGCCCGCCCACACGCAATCTGTGGGAGCGCGCTATCGGGCGACGGCTGCAGCGCATCGCGGCTGCCGGAAGCGTCGTGCGGCGGCGGTGGCGGCGCCGGGAGCGGAAGTGACGAGCGAGGCGCGGGCCGGGAGCGGGAGGGAATGGCGGCGAGGGCGTCGAGGCAGGAAAGGAGCAGCTCGGGGGCGGGGGCGGCGTGCGCGGCGTGAATTGGCCGCTAAGTGGCGCTCGTCGGAGTGTGGCCGCGGGGGGCGGGGCGGGGGAGGGTGTTGACGTTGTAACCGGAGCGCGGAGGTCGCGACCGCGCGCCTGCGCCGCCTGGCGCTAGGCCACTGGTGCCGCCCAGCGGAGGGCCTGCTCGCTACTCCGAACTGACAACGTGACAGGGACGCAAAAGCTGGGTATCCTTTGTAAAAAGGACTCGATTCAGTTTCTAAAGTCACTTTCGAAATAGTGAGGAAAATAAAGAAAACCGTATGGAACGGCAGTGAGGAAAAGTGCACATCCTCCAGCTTATCGATCAATACTAAATGCCTCTTACCGTAGTTTAAGGTACACAAGTTAGTAATAACTTTACGAAACTAAAATCAAACGCTGAGCAGCCATGTATGTATAAGCACGAAGTATGAATGTGTAGGTTTGCCATACGTTTTATCAAAGAAAGTTAATTGTGCAAGCCTTAAAAAACAACAGATAAAAGAATTTCAAAACATCCTTCCAGACGGCGTAAATATAAGCCGACATCCCGCTTAATGTTCTATTTTAATCCTTTGACTAACTTTAAACTACTTTAAAAACTTACTCATTTTTTAATAAAGCAAGAAAACACCAAGTCCGTACAATCAATTCAGTGAATTAACTTAAATCATATCATTCATGCATTAATATTATATAATTTCTTTAATCGACATTTATATATATTTTTTCCGATTTGTGGCGTAATTAGCAAATACACAAGAGTAGTAGATAGCAGACGTAATAATACAGGAAGTTTTACCACCGTTCGTGAAGAGGCGATAGAGCAAGTGCCATTAATACCTCCCGTGGAGCGCAAGACTTGTCACTTCTCCAAAAGTGTGCCATTTTAAAGGGCTGCATAACACGCCGAAGCTGTGAAAGCGAAAGTGACTGAAGGAAGCGCAGCACGTGCAGGCACCTCGAGTCATCGCACACTTGTGAATAGAATGTCGGTGCGTCTGTTGCACTCAAAACAAAGATATTGTGGAAGAATTCGTTTCACGAAGGATATGAATAATGCTGAGTGATATTTTCCGTCACAATGCAAAGTAGCTCATGAATTGTTGAAACGCCAAAGGATTCGGCAATACAAAAACTTACTGGGGCACTAATAAGGTTCATTTGTTCTAGAATAACGGTGTAAAGGCTTCCTTGGGAAGAAATCGGACAGAATGTCCGGCGGTGAGAACCTATTAAAAAAATTGCAAGTTCAAATGCACTTTGTAATGAAGCACTTGTTACACTATTGACGAATCCTCGAGTCTGTGAAAATTGGATGTCTAGTTCAAGAGCACGGGAAACATTGTGCAGGTGTTGCAGATACGAGCGGGAGATACTGCACGCTCCGCTTGTTATCGCTCGATGCCCAAGGCAGATAAACGGCGTCGTGCCTCACCTTCCCAGGCGAACGTGGAGCACTCGCTGGTGGGCTGGGCAACCTGCCACTAGCCGCTGCCAGAGGGCCTTGCGTGGCCCATCGCTTGCTACAAGCGCGTGCCACTGCCACTGGCAATGGCTCCGCTGGAGGTCGCGGTCCATCACTGGTTCACGAAGGCGAGGGTCGAGGGGTAGTCGTCTAATGGGGATGTGACATCTGGGCAACGTCAGATTTGTAGCCTTGTTTAGAGATAACCCACCAAAAAGGGGTCATTTGTGTCAACATATCATCAGAGGTTCACAATGATAGTGAAGTCACTCTCGGATAAATGCGATTAAAGGAAGTTTTTCAGAGGAATGGAAAAAAATGTAAAGGTTAAAAAATTATAATCGTGAATATCATGTATGTGAAAAATCATTGCAATTTTAAAGTTAATTTAGAATACATATTTAACTGTAATTTTCTTCTGTACTTAAGTTTCTCAATTTTTTCAGTTCCTTAAACTCTTTTGAAATATTAAGCAATTGAAGTTTTACAACAAGGTTTTCAAATCAATGACATTTATCTTGCTTTTATCATGGCTGTTGTTCTTCAGATTGGCCTATTTTTTAAAAATTCTGTTGACAGTTTGTTTCATTCCTGATGTATACTATGTTTAATTTATACGGAGTTTAGTATTTGGTAAACACGGCATTATTCACTTCTCTGGGGATTTGGATTTATTTCGACCGCCCCACTCTCTAGGCAACGCTGCGCCGCGTTGCCCTCGACCGGGTTTTCTCCGAGTAAACGTCAGCCCGCTAGGCCGCAAACCCTGCCTGCGGGGAGGAGGAGGCTCGGAGGCCGCCAGGCCGCTCCACCTGCGCCGGCACGGCCAGTTTGTTTGGGGACCCACCTTTCCCCTGTCACGCCCCACCGGGGGCAGGTGCTCTACCTACCCACATGATGCTCCACACAAAGGATCGGCTTTTGGGGACAATGCACCTCATGGGGTGGCAACATCCGAAAGCCGCCTTTGCACAAGGCGCAAAACGGAGACGGATTTTTTATCTACATGGATTATTTTTTAATGTTGATAAATAAAATTGATGTTTCTAAACTTGAAACTCTTTCATAGTTAAGGTTTATTTTTATTGTCGCAGAGGTTGTAACGGGATCTTTAATACCCGATGGATTGAAATAACCGTCATAGAGTGAACAAACGTAAATCTACTTCCATACTCTTGCACACATTCCCTCGTTAATGTCATATTGATAAATATAACAATGTTGATAGTTCTAAATACGTATCATTAGTCAACGTTAATATAAAAGCGTGTTAGTTCGAAAGTAAACAAAAAATAAAGAAAATGGTTTAAAATGGAATTTATGTAGCATCTCTGTATTTATACTTATTCTGTGTAGTATGATACTGGGTCTAACTGAACTTCTGTTTTCACGCTCGGGGTTCAAACAAACCTGGCAGCCCTCCTGAATAAATCTCCAACTAAACCCCTTACTACATAAATAGCTATTATTGCGACCGTAGAATTAGATAATAGTAGTTTATGCAATTAGTTTAAAATGTTAAGCTGTATTGCACGAGTACAAGTTTTGAAAACGAGCGACGTCAAGAGCGAGTTTTCAGATTTGCACAAATGCAATAAAGCAACATTATAAAAGAGTTGCATGCGCTATTTATATTACATTAACGTTTGTAGAAATGACACCAATAATGAATCCTGATCCAAAAGGGAGGGAGAAATGGGATGCCTCTCAGGATCTTTCTATAGCCCGTATAAACAATAAAACTGGACACCCCGCGTCAAGTTGATCTACCAGCTGTGTGTTCTTCGATAGTTTGAAACACAATGCGGATCTTTCCAGTCTATAAACACTGAGTATTCTCATCTGAAGATCGAAATTCAACACTATCGCTTAAATAATATCTGGTTTCAATTTCCGGTTATTCTCCTGACCATAGCCTGTTAGACTAGTTTCTTTCAATGGGTGATTAATATCGCTTAATAGGTGACGCCTATCGGTGAGATTAGTTGCATTTAACTATTGCACTCAAGGGAAATGAAATTTAAGTGGAACCTAATTATGTATATCACCAACGTATGCAAAAGGAAAGGTAATACATGAAACCATTAATATAATGTGAAATAGGTAATAAACTAAATTGGTCGCAATTAATCGCACATTTTTCACTTGTACTTCTTTACATTTCAATGGAGGTATATCTAGTGAAGAACTGAAGTACAATATAGTATAAAGGGTTTGCTATTTGTTTGGGGTTGTATATATTTGACCCCGGTTAATAAGCCGATAAGTCATAAACACTTCATTTTACAGGAGAGCAAAAAACGTTTATATGAATTGAATCAGGGATTAATGATATTCAAACGACGATGATATTCGAACAAAACAATTTTTGTGTAGATTTTATTTGAATATCATTAATCCTTTACTTATAGCATTAGTTTAAAGTTTTTTTTTGCTCCCCTGTAAAATTTTTTCCTTAACAGCTTATTCACCGAGGTCAAAGGTACAAGGAATAAGAAACGCATTTTTATCAACGCATTTCTGCATATTTGCAATCTATTAGTAACATAACATTCAGAAAATATTATTCCGATCAATAAATTAAGGTACGATGTCCCCCGGTCCACTTTTTCTATCTTGGGGTGAGCGCCGCCTGTTCTCAGAGCCGAAGCACGGGAGTGGGGGGGGGGGCGAGGGGAGCGAGCGTGTTTCCGCGCGGTGGACCTGCCTTCCGCCGCGCGCCTGGCAGCAGGCGCTGAGTGGAAGGCTGGCTTGGCAGCGCGTCCCGCCCAGCTATCGATTTTCCGGTGGGCCGGACACGTTGAAGAGGACCCTTCATCCAAGGGCGCGCAGTCAGTCTCTGGCTTCCATGACGCGCTGAATTTTGCCCGGGAAATAATAACCCGTGTAATACATTTTAGATGTAGTTATAGGGCTATTGGCAGTTTTCTAGTGTAGACTTGGTGGTACTGATACTTTCAATATTGAAACTTCGTTTCCTCGCACTTATTTCCATTAGAGAGATGGTGGATTTCCTCGATTATTGGACATTATTCAACTGTAATGGACTGAAACTGTCAGAACGGATTGGGACGGGGCGAGGGCTCATGAGGCTTCAGCCCCCCGTAGAAGTCAATTGTAGCCTACGTATTCAAAGAACAGGATTTACTAATTTTCTGTACTAAGGAAAGTCATTAGATTAAAAACGTTATATATAGTAACGATAAGTCAAATAATAAAAGTACATTTGATATTCGGCATAAATGAATAATTATTTACTGCAGCCGCACCGCCCTTCCGAAAAATCGTGGATGTACCTCTGTCCAAAGAGAGATCTATTACATCGGTACTTGAAAAAGTGCTTGCGTTGATGTTTTTGGACGAATAAAAATTGTCGCTTTTAATTTTTTTATGAAAGATCGCAGAGAATTGAGAAATCATTTTTTAAAGAAAAATGAAAGGGAATAGGTGGGAAGAATATCCTTAACCACAACTTTTAGTGTACATAGTAAGTGAAACATTCTTTTTCAATATAAAACGGCCACTGCGGAATTAATAAATATCCTAATATACTTTCAGTTGAGATGAATGTATTAGAAACTTACGAACTGTAGAAAATACTCAACATTTCTCACATTTGTATAAATGCAGAAATTAAGAGAGGAATCGAAAATGGGGACGCTGGGTGATAAAATGCAGACTTAATACGGTTCTGTCCCCCTCTCTTGGATCCTTGTAGTATTTTTCTGTTCATGTTGCCCGGTGTGTACGGCCGGCGGGGAAGCCTGTCGGAAGCAGCAGCAGCAGCAGGAGGCGGCGCGGGGCGTGGCGTGGGGTGGGGTGGGAGGGGGGACGGGGAGGCGGGGCGGGTTGGCATAGGACGCGCGCCGTCAGTAGCGCTCCGCAATCAGAGTGCGCGGTCCCGCGGCGCGGGTCGTTGGCAGCGTCCGCGGGACCGGTTTGCCCCCTCCCGCCCCCTCCAACGCCCCCTCGATCGTCCGCCGCCCCCGCGGCCACGTGTGCCGCGTGCGCGAGCGTGGGAGCGCGCCGCGCCGCTCAGCTCGTCGCTCCGCTCTGCCAGCGGTCCTCACTCGCAGTCCAATTCCTAATACAGAACGCTCCGGCCGACGCCTGACTCCGGCGCGTGGAATGGAATGAGATTTCATTCCCTGAAAATCATTCAAATATACGGCTGTAAAACGAAGTACAGTATACTTTGGTCATAGTGAACTCGGATATAGTGAACCCTCGGTTATCGTGAACTTAAGACACTTGTCCCGTTTCACTTGTTACAAATAAGCATAAGAATATTCGGTTATAGTGAACTTGAATCTCGCATATACTGAATATAGGATATTCATCGATCTTCGAAAATAATATTTCGCTTCAGTGCCAGAAAATCCAACACTAGGCCGCTTGAAAAAAAATATCGTCGGCCAAAGGTCATAATCGAAGAAGGGTCCCATGAGGTGAAGGTAACGGACCCCGAATGGGGACAATTCTGATGACTTTATGCCACTTAGTTTCACTATTTAAATTTGACATTGGATATAGTGAACCTGATATACTGATATATAGGGTATAGTGAATCAAAACGTTAGTCCCCAGTTCACTATAACCGAAGTCGACTGTATGTTGCTGCTTTATGATGACACGTAAAATTAAGAAAATGTACCCTGGAACAACCTTCCTTTGTAAGGGTACGCATATATTGGGTCTTACTAAACTGACAATTAAAGCTCACGTGCAGCAAAATACTGTACTGTGCTTAGATGTGTCACACATGGACGCCATGTTCAAACCAGGGAATAGAACAAACCTATACTCACGAGAATGTCTTCCATTTATTAAAAGTTTTGCTCAGCGTAGCGTAAAACGTGATTAACAATCACGTGACCAGTAGTGTGATATGTAATACACTGCAATAGCGATGGGCATGCCGGGTCCACTAGTAAAAATAAACTCGGGCAGTAATCGTGGACTTTCTCCGGTTTCTTTGCGGATAGTTACATGTTGCAACAAGCGAGTCATCGTCTCGCTCGTGGTGAGTTAAGAGTGTGTACGAGAAGCAGTGTGAGGGTTTCAGCCGTTACTCTGGAGGATAATAAGAGTAATTTTTTATTTACATACTGATATTTCGTGACTGAATATTATGTTATGTTTAAAGATAGTCTCACGAATGGAAGTTTAACATCTACCTTAACCTCTCCTTAATGTAACAGAAGCGAAGTTGCGAAGAATATAAGTTTGCAGCAAAATACTTGTGAATACGATATGTTTTCATGGGGCAATGTTGTTCTACCTTTCAGCTTTCAATCTTTTTCCTCGCCCTCAAATTTGAACAATTACGAAGAAGGGTCTTGGTTTCACTTTGACAGATATACTCGCTTTGATAGCTCACTAGGACTATACTTCAGTAATTTATTGTAATTGGTTAAGTTTAAACTTTCAACTTGTGATGGTTTCACTTTTCGCGTGCTTCATTCTGGAACTTCCCGTGCATATTAAATCATGCATACTCATAGTGTCTAAGTAAGGGGAAAATGTTAATGCAGGTAAGGAAGCGATTTTCAGTAAAAAAGTCTTTACATTGTAGAAAATTTCAATTTTCACATTTCATTCTTTTGTGATCACGGCAATTGTATCCTATTTTACATATATTGGGGATAGAAGTAATCAAATTAGGCCTTTCAATTATGGCTTCGTAATTGGCTCGTCCTTTTGCGTACATCTTGACAAATTAAAAATTTTAATGACGGATTAGTCGGCTGTCGGACAGTATTCAATTTAAATCTTTGACTCTTGTGTATTAAGCAAAAGGTAGTGAACTCGTGGTATTGAAGCTGCCAGTCTTTTCATTTTAGAAATTAATTTTTTTGTTTTTGAATGATGAGTTCGTCAAAACCGTATGCCTATTCTATACACATATTTGACTACCTACTTCTTAAAATTCTTGGACTGTCAAAAGATAAAATTAGTAACGCATTCAGTCTAAATGATGTAACTTAGTGCAAATAAATGCAAAATATTTATTCATTACACTTCAAACATTATGATGTTTGCATACATAATTACATTTTATTGTAGTTTAATGATATAGTAAATTTTTCTACTATTTTTGTACTCGGTTATTCCATGTTTATTGGTGTTATTCTCGTCGTAAGCTCGGAATACAATTTACACCACGTTTATTAGGAAGGCCGAATCGACATAATTTATTCCAGTGCATTCTTTCACTTTCCTAGTGTCTTCTCGGGAAATTATTCGCGGATGAAACACGCCACAATATTTTCAAAAATATTTAAAAGAATACTGAAATTGAAAATGTGTTAATTATTACTCCGGAATTTCTGTACAATAAATATATCGATTGAAGAACTTGACAGCGATACCGAACTTTAGACTAGCAAGTTTTCATATATGTAAAAATAAAAAGCATTTTCAAATATACAAACAGTTTTCAAAAACTGCGTGGAATTAAACTTACAGTATAGTCGTACACTGCGATTCGATTTGAAAATCAGCTTTCCGACCACGTGCTCCAGCAAGAATGCATTCTAGTTGCAAAGTCGGCCACTAGGAGCGCGACTTGATGCTTGTGATTGCTAGCGCTCCTACCGACGACGAATCGAAAGATGAAATGTGCTGCCCTCTAGTGGGGAATCGTAAGCGATACATTATGTGAAATGTGAATGCTAGCGCACTCTCGTAACGTTCCTTTGTGTTTAACATTAAATAGAAGTGGTGCTCGCACTAAATAAGCCAGCACATTTGCTTTCAAATTCAAATTATCTTTTATCATGGAACTTCACTTACGAAATTTACTGCTCTGTCCACTCTACTAACGTATCTGCTTAATTTTTTTATAAAATCCTTGTATTCTTACTACGTTGTTATCACTTAGCACGTCGTCAGGTGTTATCACAAAAGCTGTGGCCGAATAATTTTGAACATAATTCTCACCACAGTTAATGCATCCTGGAAAGTTCCCAACAGCCGAATTCATAAAAATCCTGAACTCTCCAACATTGCCCAGAAAACCACGGCAAAACACCAGGACTTGGCAACGTGATTGTTTCTGTTTCTGAAACAGTTCTGTCATTTGGTCTCCCTGCATAACGTGGATCCAGTCACTTATGAGGGAATAGTAACAAGTGCTTACGCATTTTGGTTCTTGAGTGTCTGCGTAGTTCAATTCGCATTCCCCTTGGTTGACATTCCATTTGGCTCTTAAAGCATTTTGGAAGAGTGGAAAGTGATATGCGATTGGTTCATTTGTGTAAGAACGTAATTAGCGGAGTAATTCCAATTCAGAGTTTGTTTACTGCGTTTTTAACTTGCCACACAGTGTTATTTCTGTAAATTGTTAATTATTTTACGTATTCGCAGTCGTTTGAATTTTCTCCCACAACCGAGGAGGAAAATACGTTGTTTTAGTGTTAAAGGAACGTCTAGGAGTGGTGTACAAAGGGAGGCCGTAGAAACTCGGGAAACGTATATTTAAAGTGAGACAAATGAATTCGTTTAGGTAAGGGAGGCTTTTAAGGGACCATGGCCTTATCCTCCTCGTCATCAAATCACCTTTCTTCGTCATTTTGTTAAATTAATTTTAAAAGAAATTCGTACATTAATCGCATCACATACGCATACGTATTCCCAGTGCTTCATTTATAAAACTTTAGGTCCCGGAACGCGCCCCAAATTAATTAATTAATTAATTTAATGGAAAGTTATAATTATTTAATTACAAATATATAAATCATACTTAACAATTAGTAAGGGACAGCCCTGACTCGATGGTAATGTAATAATAATAATAATAATAATAATAATAATAATAATAATAGTAATAATAATAATAATAGTTTATTATATTAAATTAATAATTTAGAATTCGTAGAAATGGTACAGTTAAATGAACGATAATATCTTAATTTTGAGTTTACGAAAGTTGGTCGAAGTAAAAATCGAAATTGCCAAGTGTTTGTACTCGTTTTTGTGTTTTTTTCCCTATTTTTTTCCCGAGGTGCCGGAACACCATTCCGCCAGAAATAAAGCCCTGCGTTTTCACATTATGAAAATATTTTAAAGTTAACATTTTCAAAAATTTTCTTCTATCAAAAGGAGGAGGATTCTGCACTGAAATTGGCACCGTGTGAATGCGCCTGTGTGACTGCCCAAGCGGGTAGTGGAGTGACGTGGTGGTGTTGCAGATGCGGGCGGCGCGCGCATCCAGGCCAAGCGGCCCGTGGTGGACATGGACGGCGACGAGATGACGCGCATCATCTGGGCGCGCATCAAGGAGAAGCTCATCCTGCCCTACGTCAAGGTGGAGATCCTCTACTACGACCTGGGGCTGCCGCACCGCGACGCCACCGACGACCAGGTGACGGTGGACGCGGCGCACGCCATCCTCAAGCATAACGTGGGCATCAAGTGCGCCACCATCACCCCCGACGAACAGCGCGTCGAAGGTACGTACGCCCACCCCCCCTCCTCGCCCCCCACTCGCCCCCCACTGGCTCCTCCTCGCCCACCCGCTGCACCCTCCTCGCCCTCCGTCACTCCCCCTCCTCACCACCTCCCTCTCCATTGCGTCTTGTCAGTATTAAAAGTACAATAGCACATACTTTCTCTCATTATTTGTAAAGTTTGCAATTTTTCGAAAATTCAGACATCAACGATGAATGCGCCATTTTTATAAGCGTCCTTTGCTTTTTCTGAGGGAGGAAAGATAAAAAGAAAAAATATTGGAGCCGTTTCTGAGAAACTTTTTAAAATGTCGTTGGGGCTTCATGTAAAGTACTCCCCAAAATCAAAAGGACAGTTTCAAATTCGGAAGGCCTAGAGTACGGCCAAATCGATCGAGGAATGTCAATTTTGGAGAAAATCGTTTGAATTGTTTAGGCACTAGTGTTGACGGAGGGACTTTTTGTTGTAAACAAACTTTTCCTGTTAAAGGACCCAGAAAATCTGAATTCTGGCCACACAACGTGTTAGAGAAAGTAATTTACTACATATAGGAACAACATAATATTTATCCACTTTTACTATATCAGAGTCCCAAAAAACACAAGGTTTTTCTATAGAAAAATCAGTTTTCTCTTCGCAGTATTACTATACTTTCTCTGCACTACGTAAATAGTATGCGACAAATTAAGAATTAAAGTAGTATTTTCCGTTGATCGAGCATATTTTCAAAACAATTTTTTAAATTTCCTGCAGCAATGTTGGCACATCAAAAAGTTAAAGAATGCAAATTAGCATTCCAAATGTTTGCCGAAACATTCGACTCGCAGTCAGATGCGTAGACAGTAGCAAACCCCCCCTTCCATTAGTACAGAGGCACCTGGTACAGCCTGGTACAGAAGTGTCTTGAGGTTGTGGAACGAGCAGCATCCGCCTCGTAGCCGAGGTGGGTCTCGCGCGTCATACGCCGCGAACGAATTGTCCTCTTCCGCGAAGCTGCTGCCGTCACGCGCCGATCTCTTGAACCACCTGTTCTCTTGCGACCGCGGGCGACGCCGTGGGGGGGATGCATCAGGCGCCACCGATACCCTTTCCTGATGCGGCCGCTTCCTGGTATACGTCGCTCTTCAACACCTGTAGAGTTCCATTAACTCAATTTTCTTCGAACTGTGTGTCGCAGATGATTGATTTTATTTTTTTCAGGACTGACAGCTGAAGAAATTTATGACTAGTAGCATCAGCGTGTAATTTCTGTTTATTATCGACTATGGATAGGTTTTATGAGATGTGAATTCATCGGAGAAGACGACATTGCATTGGGGGTTACTATAGGGAAAGCGCAATCTATAAAAGATGTGACGTCAGTTGGTGGGACTAGATTTCTAGTTCAATCGCCTTCGTTTAAAATCTTATTTCGCTGCAGCCTCGTCAAAAGAACTTGTTAAACAGTGTAAAATGGGAATGTTTTATTAGTTGGCTTGGTTTTATACCGATTTAAGTTTAGCATAGGATGATGCATTCTTTTTTCAGTACGATAATTAACAATACTTGATTATTGAACATCACTTTCTAACAAAATACACACAATTAATCTGGATAACACACACTACACACACGTTACTGATATTCATATATTGGCACTGAATTCTTGTCAATCTGAATTTTCCAAATAAATTATTCAGTGATGCAATAAATTTGTTTTAAGTTATCTTTATAACAAAATAAAAAATGAATAAAAGCATTCTTCCAGTCGTCTAGTAATGTTTTGTATGCCCAGTAACAAATGCACTTACCTGAAAATACATATTTTTCAATTGGCTTATCTAGAACATTTTATGGCGTCTGATTTCGCTTCTTAGAAAAAGTCTGCAGATAGCAAATTCACCGGGAGATGTAGCTCAGGGCATCAACTGATGTCAGTACAGTGCCTCTGACCAAGAGGTCCTGGCCTTAGTCTAGACTGTGGCAGGATTTTCGACGCTTAGCTATGTCGAGTTCTGTCGTTGCCTGGAGGAGAATTCTAGCGGCCGGCTGCTCTGATCGGTAGTTTTCCGTGGTTTCTCCGATTAATACCAGACGAATGCCGGAGGAGAATCATACCAAACGGGCCACAGACCGCGCGCGATCTTTTCTTCCCATTCCTTATATTATTCTACCCTCTTAAACACACACACACACACACACACACACACACATTATCACACAAGCCGGAAGACTGGTCGGGAGCTTAGAGCTTGTCCCGACTGGGGCAGTGTCCCCCTGTTGGGAGATACCTGATTGGGGAAAATCCCGCTAGTCTGCGGTAGGTCAGCGCCGGATCCCTCCCTCCAATGGGGCAAGATCACCACCACCCCCCGAGCAAAAGCATGGCACTACACTTACAGGAATAATGACCTTAGCAGTTGATACTCCCAGAATCACTAATCAATCATTCAATTCTCGAATTCGGATCAGTAAAATGAATTTCATCTGAAACTGAGAAAAAAGTGACTGAGGTAATATTTTGCATTCTCTCCTCGACATTAGTGTTGGAAATGTGATTGAGCCCCCCGTCTCTTCGCAGAATTCAAGCTGAAGAAGATGTGGCTGTCGCCGAACGGCACCATAAGAAACATCCTGGGCGGCACCGTTTTCCGGGAGCCCATCATCTGCAAGACCATCCCGCGCCTGGTGCCCGGCTGGACCAAGCCCATCGTCATCGGCCGTCACGCGCACGGCGACCAGTACAAGGCCAAGGACATCGTCATCCCCGGCGCCGGCACGGTGGGTTGCGCTTCCCCTCTGCGCCATCTGCAGGCGTCATCATACCAGTGGCGTAGACGGGGGGAGGGCGTCTAATTAAAATATTTTATAATTGGAATTATATAATTTAAATCATTTACTTAAACTTATATATATATATTGTGTCACTATTCATTCTTATCTGAAGAGAGGCTACACTTTTCTTCATACACAAGTCATTCCAAAAATGTTGGAAACTAAATCACAAAATCATAGAGTTCAAAGTAAAATATGAATTAATTACATAATATTATAGTTAAGTTCACTATTTATTAAAAGAATAAGAACTCATTATTAGAAATTTGTTTTAATTTATATTCATTTCCAGGAACGAGTCAATCGCACTAATTAACCAGTTACTTATGACTCAACGTTATTTTGCAACTGGCAGCTACCAGCATGTTATGGGTGACTATATTGGGGCTAGCAAATCTATGGCTAATCGTATTGTCCATAGTTAGCTGCGCTTTTATTAGACTGTTGCTTTATTCTTTGTAAGCAGAGTAAACATACTCGCCACAGAGTTTCCAGTTCACAGCCTTCTAAAAACAAATACTTACGCATTTTTAAACCCATTAAAGTTAACTGCCGATTGGCTTACTGAAGCCGCGGAAGCGTTGGTGAAACAGAACAAATCTTAATGGAGACGTAAATTTTAACGACTCGTTTACTAACATCACGTTAGGTGTATGTTGGTGTAACCGGGCCTAAATATGTTAATGTCCTTTAAATATAAAATTACTCCATCTTCCTAAGGAACGGATAAAGTGATTGAGAGGTTCATCTGCAAATACTTTAGGCAATATAGACTGTTCACAATTACTCGGAAGTCTTGCACTTCCCGTTCATTTAAAATGACCTGCGAGTTTGGGTCAAATTTTCAATCTATTTTGCGAAACATTTTGTAGGCCCCGACATCAATCGGTTAGACTTGTATTTTTATATCCAATATCGATATCATATATCGATTTTTAAATTCTTGTTTTGAGAAGTTTTCCATCCTCCCAACTTGCGACGCTCTGATTAAATGCCACAGCAACCTGTTGTCGATAAATAAGATTTTTCTGCAAATTTCGAATAACTGCATCCTATTTTTTCGCTCCTACTGTAATCTCGGTAGATTTGTTGGTTATACATTATAGTGCTTAGTCAAACAGACGACGCACATTCTGATGAGTACTGTCAGTAGCATAAAACCTTTCACCACTTCAGACATGTCAGTATATGTAACTATAAAATTATCTTACATTTTCATGTATTCTGAGACTTTTTGCCTGTTCTGATAAAGTCGTTGAGAATCTTGGGAAATTTTGTCAACAGTTTTTATCATAATGTTCTCGATGTCTGGCGTTGGTAGCTATTTTGCTGCTACAGATTCTATCTGATACAGATTTTCCCTTTTAAGCCACAATTTAATAGATCTTCGTTGATCTTGCCGGTTCGTTTTAGACATTGTGTTTTGTCATTGATACTTATTTTTCGAGAAGCTTTAAAAGAATCGAAAGTAATCCGTATGAATCGATGATCGTAAGCGTTAAAGTAAATTAGCTAAATCAAACACAGCAATAGAGCATAATTATTGTTTACTCTATATCGTAATGTTGCGCGATATTGTCAATCTCACCTGTGCTACGTTCTGTAATAGTAGTCTCACGATGTCGTGTTTCCGGGAGACTCCTCAAGGTTGTTGGGAAAAGATTGTAATCGCCTTGTAACCATCAAGTAGTTTCTCCGACGCGTTTCATACATAATAACAGGAAAGATCACGAAGATGCAACACGCCCTCAGCATTACAAAAAGTTAAATCCCTCCCTCAGGAATATTGACGAAGACGTTGCTGAAGCATGTATATCCAAGGGCAAGTTGGGATGTTAATGAATTGTATTTGGCGTTAGTGATACTCGGTTTGCAAGATCATTGACCTGATTATTGCTCTAACTTTTTACGCAATTTTCAATTACGGCAGGCGTGGATCAAAGGACCCATGACATCCCCCCTCTTCCAATTTTTGAACTGTGTCCCTTTGTAATTTTGTCACTACAATTCCATATTGTTTTTTAAATTTTCGAATATTGGCACTCGCGCTTACGCCCTTAGAAAACTATTGAATTTGCATTGAAACATGAATACGAATAAGGGAATTTGTGTGGAAAGAATGTAATCCCCTCATCTAAATCAAATGTATAGATCCGCGCCTTAGTCAAGGTGACGTACCAGAGCAGGATATTCGTTGTTTTAAACTGGATTTGTTGTGTGAATAAAACTCGCTTCTACATAGTAATTAGCTCTTAGACATGTGTATATGTTTGACAGCGAGAAGTTAAAAGGGGCCGTAACGAATCCTAATTTAACTGTTTGCATTAGACTATTTTAAGTAGACACCATGACTCAGGAAATCCCTCGCGGATGCACTTTTCATATGCAGTGCTTCAACAGGGCTACATCTGGCGACACTCGGCATTGATTTGAGGGCTGGTTGCGATTGGCTGACGCAAATAAAGGCCTTGACATCTTCCGTGAACACAAGTAGCCAATTGGATTTCCCAGCCTCTGCAAGAGGAAAGGATGGGATCGTAGGCGCTAGTCATCACCATTACGACTCTTAGAGCAGTTTGGAGCTATTTAATCGTCATTGCTAGTACATTTCAAAATAAACAAATACCAAATGTTGATAAAACTACACTACTAGGTGCTGTACATACTGTCGCATTTCTCCTTCTACACATTATTATTGATCAGTGTTTTTGGAACTTATTGATTTTCCCTGTCTGTATCGAGGAGATCCGGGAGTGTGTTCTCCTTTTTGTAAAACTTAAGTTCAAGGTTCATTGTTCGCCTGTGTTCTGAACGGAAAAATTGTCAGAATTAAGGTAAATGCGTTTTTATAGTATATTAATGAATTCGAATGACTTGCTGAACTACTTGAGCTTTGTATGAAAACGGGATACCGAACCGAGCTGCTTCGATAAGAAAACCGGAGGGTGAATTAATGAAATGTTTAATATCGCTCCTTTTGAAAAGCCCCGTTTCCACATGGTCTCCACATCTGATACTCCTGCGTGACCCTTAAAGCGTCCAACTAAGCGCCTCCTCTTGCTGCAGGTTGAGCTTTAAAGGCGTCGCGCGTGCTAGGAGCGGGCGGGGGTGGGGGGAGCGAATTTCCAGCGCTTTGCCGCCTGGCGCGTCCCGTGAAATTGCCGCACAGAAAAAGCCCCTTGCGGAACTCGCGTATCCGCCGACCTCCAAGGCCCGCGCCCGCACCCGCGCGTCGCCGTGCATTAACTCTGTTGACTGGCGGAAATCGAAAATTATGACGTCAGGGCGTGAGGAGGGAAAACGCCACCGTCACGAGCGCCGGCGTGTGGGGCGTCGGGAACACACCTCCAGCCTCTGCGCCGCTCTGGCTTGCCTCGCCCACGGAACCTCCCGTGCCTGAAAACTCAAACAGTAGATTTTGTTAAAAATCACGAAGTTAAACTTAAAAAAAATGTATTAAAAAATTGAAAGGTGATTAATATAATTTTATGAATATGAAATTTTATACTATTATATAATCCATGTGTACTTGTATGTATGTAAATCATTAGATAGAAGAGGAAATTTTATATGAAAAGCCCAGTTTCCACATTAAACTTACATATACAAAAGTTTAAAATTTTATTACAATGGTCGACCCAAACAGGAGGGTTCCCATGAGCCCTTAAATCCTCCCCCCCCTCAATAGTCGATGATAGTTATTCACAAATGTGGACTTTCCAGATTTCGTGTAGTAACAAGTCATTAAATTGGGTGTTGCAAATAACTATAAATCACCAAATAAAAATAAAATTTAAAGTCAATACTTACAAATGTTACAAAAGGAAATACGCAAGTCGGATGAATACTACACATATAGTTCCCTCTCCCGTAGAAAAAACCTGGTTGCGCAACTGTATTTATTTTACAATAATTATTAGCTGTGTTCCCCATCGAATAAGAGATCGGGTGGTTGATTCCTTTTACACGAGTTTTCAAAGCTATGAAACCTAATTCAATTCATAATTGACACGGATGGTGGAATGAAAGACCGTGTGAATTCGAAGGATGCTGGTAAGACATTCGGTGTTCATTTACAACAATTAAAAGATTACAGAACAAAACTTTCGGTGTAACGCGAGTAGGCTGACCACTGCACTTCTGATTGCTTCCAAATAATGAGTATTGAAGGCCAATTCAATGGTTTCTGAGCTTTCTCACCATTTAGACAAATACAAAAGAGGAAAATAAAGATGCTTTATGCGAAGATGAAGCTGAATTTATTTTCTACTTGCCTGTATCATGGGAAGGTTTAAGCAGTAAAAACCCTTCTAAATATAGGGATGTTCACGATTCATTAACACGTGGAAAATCCAGTATTCCAGAAGCTTAATGATCTAATGGAAATTCCATCCCCTTACAAGAGCTCATTAGACTTGATTTGTTTCCTGAAGATAGGTGGGAGGAAGTGTAAGCAAGTTAAGTTCCTACGAGATGATTAACATGTTAAAGGCGCGATATTTTGAGACTAGAATCCTTGTTATTTCTTTATTGGAATGCCATAATATTCTTTGAGTAACAGCCGTAACTAAATACGGATTCTCGTCGTGAAGAATGACAAAAGGAATCTGCTACCGGCCGGAAAGTTTGCACCGACGCGGTGTCTTCAGGTCAGCCACTGGCATCGTCAGTTCATGACGATGAACTGACGATGAATGGTGAGCCATTCTAATTAAATAACTTATTTTATCAATTGTGAATTTCTATCTCGTATTCCAAAACATTATTACGACTGTGGATCATTCTTTCGCAGAATATTCTGTGAATTGCCAAAATTATTTTAATGTATTGTTTGTGACTTTGATACAATGTTTTAAATAAAGAATAAAGTGAACTCGGTACATTTTTATCGGCTTGAGTTATTTTCAGTCTGTTGCCGATCGAAAAGATTTTATTGATTCTTCATCAAATATTTTATAAATTTAATTTTTTATGGACTTATTTTTAATCTTTAAATGAATTTGTGTTGCGTTTATGCTTCTGAAAATTGAAAGTTACAAATAGACGAATCTCTACGATTATGTGAAGTAATGTTTTATTTGAATTTTATCTATTTTCTATTTCTATGAAGATCTTTCCTTAGCACAAAAGAAAGAATACAACCCTTAAGCATTGCCAGTAACACTTTGTTTCACGAAAAAACGAAACATTTTAATTCTTGGACTTTCGTGCAGTGGCCTTCAGTAAAGGGTACAGCTTCTCCCTGGCGTCGCAAGAACAATGTAGAAGGAATACAATAATTAAATAAGTTTTGAATAAAACATAAAATGCTGATATCAAGACTCGACTCTAATTATGCTCTCAAAGATTATTTCCTGTCTCTGAGCGGCCTGACAAAAACACGATAATTTCATTTAATAATTTCATTACACCTTAAACTAATCCATCCTCAAGTCGTGCTCAAAAGTACTTTTTATGTCCAGCATAACATGAACTTCCCCCCTAAACCTAAATCATTGCTGAATTTGAAGTTGGCGAATTTAAATTCATGATTATTTGAATTTAGATGAAGTTAAATTTGCACCTCAGCAATTTTCTGTTAACTCCCCCCCCCAAAAGAAAAAGAACATTAAAATTGTAAAAGAAATTCTTTTAGAGACTCAGCTACTTCGTTTTACATTGGTTCGCTTTGTATCGGTAGCCTATCAATTTAATCCAAATTGACGATTCATTTAATTACTAATTTTTAAGGCAAGTTGCTGCAGGTACGAAGAAATTTTCTTGTAATTAAGTTTTTGAAGATGAACGACGATATTTTAAATTCACATGTATTACATTAAAATGTGATTTGCTGGAGCTGAGTTAGCGCGTGTAAGAAAATGTATAGTTGAAAGGCTCAGGAAGAGGGAATGCCATTTCCGTCCTGTTTGTGGTTGGTAGAGCTGAAAAAACAGGGATTTTTCCTGGTGCCGTATTATGTGCGTGTGAGGCATTTCTTTTGTAACCCAAAAGGCGAAATGTCATTCAAGCAGGTATTACGATAAGCGCAACAGACTTCAAATGTAATAAAATTAATCGTATGGATTATCAATTCGTAATGACAAGCCGTCCTTAATAAAGTGTTGAAACTTCAATTTCCTGAATAATTTTATTTAGTCCTCCATTGTGTACTATACGTATCGTAATGACCAAATCTTTACGCAACAATTTTTTTAATGATGCGGATAAGGTGTGTATCGCCTCGGTTAGCAAGCTACAAAAATTAATTATTTGGCATTATTTAAGTGGAATTGTAATGTTCTAACTGTAGATTTGCATATGTGTGTTGACTGAAACTGTTCACAAACGAAAACAAAAAATCCAAACTATTCATGCTGTATAAAAACCGTAGTTTTTGAAATCTATTTTATAGCTGACAAATTAATTTCCCTTTTAATTTTCTACATCATGTACGTTTCACTATTCTGAAGACCTGAAAACCACCGCTAATTCTTCTATAGTTACTCCTCCTACTCCGCATAGATGCTGCCTTCCCTGTAGAAAAATAAGTTAAATCACGTTTTATAGTATTTGAACATTTTTTTAATATGTGTACAAGCACAGCTTTCAGAGAACTACAGAAGTAGTTTGGTAACCTCTCGTTGCCTTGCGCGAATGTACTTTATCGCAAAGGCACGTAGCCCTTGCATGCTTCGTCTGATCTGTCACTTGTTCATGGAATGACTCTCGTTAGACTTACGACCCCTCTACATCGCACTGACGTAGTCTGACCATTTGACCCCCATGAACTCTCCCCCCCTCCAGGCGTGGAGGGTGCCATGGGAAGGAATGGTCCTTTTCTTTTCGTGTTCTAGGGAAATAGCGAGGTTCACTTTGCAGGTCTGAAAAAACAGCCTTCCCATCTGTTCGGACTTTGGGTCCTCTTTCAGACATGCTGCTTAGGTGACTTGTAACAAGGGTGCGAGAGTCATAGTTTGCGACGTTTAGAAGTGATGTTTTGCAGCATGGGATGCAGTGAGAGCGAGGAAGGTGAGTGTGTGTGATGGCTTACGGGCGCGTGGTGTGCGCAGGTGGAGCTGGTGTACACGCCCAAGAGCGGTGGCAAGGAGCAGCGCACAGAGGTGTTCGCCTTCCCGGACCGCGGCGTCGTCATGGGCATGTACAACACCGACCAGTCCATCCGCGACTTCGCCCACTCCAGCTTCCAGGTAAGTCGCCTCCGCGAGGAACGATATTTTCTACATGCCATGCATATTGCGAAAGTTATATTTGTTGAAAAGAAAATGGGGGGTCACGAGTAAGTTTGAAACGTTGTGGTAGAAAGTGTTTACGCGTAGACCTTAGAATGTAAATGACGGGAGGTAATTTCGAGGCTGTCAAGTAAAGCAAGAGGGCATTTGATGGACCAGAAGCTTTGATAAAATATGGATAATGAATATACAGTACTTTAGAGACACTACAGGTTTCTGTAAACTTTTTTAATGAATTGTAAGTGGGTTTTGCTACATCTCCTCTCTCCCTCATGTTTAATTAAAAAATAAAGTGTAAAATGCCATAATAAGTCACTTATTACATTACATAATAAAATTAGTGTTTACTGTAAGTAATCAATAGAAGTTTTAGTTTGTAACGTAATAAATGAATTCCACTGTTATTTTGATCTTTCACTTATTTCTATTTATCACAGACAAATATCTTTATAAATATGAACAATTATTTTCTTGAAGTTATGATGGCACAATGTATAATCATGATCACAGGCGCCTCATGATGTGTTACTAGATTTGATGCCGCGCACGTTGAGTATTGCTAAAAGTTAGGCCAAGACTTTCATCAATTCAGTATCTTGTCTAGTGGGTATTTTACATTGTCACCGTGAAAATGGCCTTAAATGCTGGAGTTCATTAGCAGTCCATAGTTTTAGAGTGATTTCCTCAAAGTATGAAATTTGGGCTAACTGATACTAATCTTACAGGAATGTACCGAATGTAATGGTCAGAATGTAAATCACCGTCTTTTTTTCCCCGCAGTTCGCCCTGCAGAAGAAGTGGCCGCTGTACCTGTCCACGAAGAACACCATCCTGAAGCAGTACGACGGGCGCTTCAAGGACATCTTCCAGGAGATCTACGAGAAGCAGTACCGCAAGGACTTCGAGGCGGCGGGCGTGTGGTACGAGCACCGGCTCATCGACGACATGGTGGCGCAGGCGCTCAAGTCGAGCGGGGGCTTCGTGTGGGCGTGCAAGAACTACGACGGCGACGTGCAGTCGGACGTCGTGGCGCAGGGGTACGGCTCGCTGGGCCTCATGACCTCCGTGCTAGTCTGCCCCGACGGCAAGACCATCGAGGCCGAGGCCGCCCACGGCACCGTCACCAGGCACTACAGGTGGGCGCTCACGTCTGCCACCGAACGCGGTTGACGAGGACGGTTACAAACTTTTCTAGGGGGTGTATGGGTCGAAGATCGTTTTGCCACCCAAGATGTGCGAAGTTTTAAACGAGGAAATTTCGCACGACATGTGCAACTAATTGGTAGGCAACTCAATGTGCAGTGGTGTTTCAAAGGTACCAGTGTTCTTTGGGTCAGAACGTGCACCTGCGAAACACAACTGCAAGATGTGGTATGAATTAGAAACGCATGTTAAGTGTGAAACTACTTTACGATATTTTGACCGTTGTAGAAATCACGACCGTTAATAAGTAGTAGGAAAATGGATCACGGGATCGGTCAATTAATGGATTACACTAGTTTGCCAACGTTTCGGAATATTTTATTCCATCATCAGGGCTTTACGATATTTACGGATTTTACGATATTTTCCTCAATGTATTTTAGCAAACGGTTGTCTTCGACCTCTCTACATGCCCTAAAAGTGCGAAACCATCCATTTTATTCTGAACCATTTCATACAAGAAACAAAGGGCTGAGTAACGCCTATCATTTTGATCTGGTCATCTTTATTTGTCACCATTCATTTTTTTGTCCAACATTTTCTCTTATTAAGTTTATTACGATGGGAACACTATCCCTAAGTAAGCCACGTGACAGGGTTGCTGTTTCAATCCTCATTGCTCAAAACATTTCCTAAAATAAAATGAATGTACTGCTTGAAAATCCAAAGAGAGAGACCATTGATATCCATTGTGCATTTACATAAATTAGTCGTCCATAGTACTCAATTTGCGCCTCTGTTCTTTATTCAACGTGGAATCTATACATATCAATGAGACTAAGTAATATTTGTGACATCTTTACAAACCTCTAAAAAATGAGAAATTTAATGGAATGCATTGGAACAAAGGTGGATAATATTTTATAATGGCTTTTGAACTTCATTTAATTATCTCTTTAAAATAAGTTTCATTAAGCATTCACGTGATCCTTAAATTTAAGCTGCTAAATTCATAGGATAATTTCAATTTTGGAAAAAGTCTTGTGCTGTTTTGGCGTTATTATTCAAGAAAGGGCGGAGAAACGAACGTTTTGATATTATTTTGAAAACCTCTTCATTGGTATCAAGGATTCCCAAAACTTGTTAGTCAAAATTGAGATAGTTTAACCTTTGACATTGTAATCAGTTTGTGGTAAACAAATCTAGAAGGCACAGAACATCCTTTAGAAAACCCACAAAATTTGGACTTTCCAATTTTAACTGGCAAATTATTAGGTTATCCTTTGTAGAAAAAGGCATACAAAAATACCCTAACTATGATTTTTTGAGAACCTCAGAAAATGCTCATTCAGTTTCACAGTTCGTACTCCAGTGGTGCACTTCACAGTATACCTTGCAAATTCGTCCAGGCAGCTTTCTTTGAAAATATCTAGGAGGAGAGTCTTTACTACAGCGCAAGAAATTCACGTGAGAAAATCTCATCCGACTGAAGTTTTCGAACGTAACGAAGTGGAGAAGTCGTGCGAGAATTCCCACGCGATCATTAGGTAGTATACTTCTCATAGTTCATACAAACCTAAAAGCGCCGCCGAAGAGTAACGGAGGCTGCATGAGCGCAAAAAGCAGTGTGAAGCCTCGCTAACTACCTCGCGTGTAATGACCTTTAATGAGAGTTCCGTTAATGCTGTTGCTGCAGGATGCACCAGAAGGGCCAGCCTACCTCCACCAACCCCATTGCGTCCATCTTCGCGTGGACGCGCGGCCTGGCTCACCGGGCCACCTTGGACGACACTCCGGAGCTCGCCAGGTAAGAGCACTCCCACGCGCGTGGGAGTCACGAGCGTGTGCTCTCTGGGGGCGGTGGACACTCCGGGAGGGCAAAATACCTCAGTCCATGAACAGGAGCCGTGACTCGCGCTCCACCGGGGGAACATGGGGATGTAATGTGCACTACGACCTTAGTAGCTAACGTTTCCAGAATCAAACCTCGCTCAGTCGCTACGTAAGAAGACTGTTAAGAGGATAACTTAAGTCGGCGGTTCTTATTTTAATCTCGCACCGTCCTCATAGCTTTGCGTGTTAATTCTCTTGCGTTCATTGCTGAAGACCTTTAATGTGAATAAATTGTCTACATTTTCTCGCAATCTTCTAATGGCAAAGAATAAGAGATTTTTAGAGTATTTGCCATCCCTAAAGTCATGAGGTCGCTTGCCCCAATTCTCGTAAAACGTTAGAGCGCCACTCGATAAACTCCGACAAAGCCTGGGGATTTTAAAGTGGGATGAAGCGCTTCGTAATAAAAAATGGTGTGTGAATGACCTTGTGCAAAGTATCCGCTTCTAGCAATACACGCGATTTGATTTCTCCGACAAATATTCGAGGGCATTATACTTCGGGCTGAAGGAAGTCGGAGATGAAAAATCAAAAATCCATTATCCGTAAAATTTTTAACGTCGAGAAATAATTTTCAATAATTGAGTTTTAAGGGGGGCTCATAATTACGTTTTAAGGAACTACACGTTCGGGATACATGGCATTTGTTTGGTTATTCGTAATGCCTGGTCACATAGGAGTTCTTATCCTTTGGCCCACACCCAACATGGACTGAAATTGCTGAGGCTTTGTTACTACTACCCGGAAGGGCCGCGGCATTGCAGATACATTTTCACTTAATTATTCCCATTCCACGACGGTCTCAGTAATGCTTCTGTTACTTCAGGCGTCCCTACGAATATGGAATCACACAGTAGTAGCACACAATATTTGTCAAAAAATGTTATTTACGAACATTAATTTTAAAAATTGGATGGCCGAAATGTCTGAGAGCGGGTACAGACTCGGTGCGTCGGTCTGAAGGGTCGCGGGGTCGAGTCCCGCCTTGGGCTTGGTTGCCCCCCCTTCTCTCATGCATGTGTTGTTGCGGAGGGCCTTGCTTTCTGCTGAATCCAGATCAGAGGAGCCCGCAAGTGTGTTGATGTCTAGTCTACCGTCGAATGTGCGTCCTATCTGGATGTAAGGGCTAACCGGCAGTGGGCTTGATAAAGCCGTAGGAAAACGAAAAAAATATTTTTTTTAATAAACTAAAAATTGGTCTTGTGATTGTGACACTATGAAATCCTATTCCCTCCACGAATGCGCAGGTTCGCCAACGACCTGGAAGAGGCGTGCGTGGAGTGCGTGGACTCGGGCAAGATGACGAAGGACTTGGCGGGCTGCATCCACGGGCTGCCCAACGTGAAGGAGGGCATGTTCCTGCACACGGAGGACTTCCTCGACGCCATCGCAGACCACCTGCAGCGGCGACGCAAGTAGCAGCCCGCCCTCCCTCCCGCCCGCCCCCTCACGCCCGCTCTCGTCTCAGTCATTCACAGCGCCCACACATTCCCCGACGACAATCGCTGAATAAAGAGATTTGCCTACAAACGGATGCGCGTATCATTGCTCTTCACCCTCCACTTCTTTCCCGAATTTTCCATCAGTTCATCTTAATTATTTGTCGGAATTAATTCATGTAAACCAGTTTACACAACTGAATTTGTGTTGGATAATCTTCAGGTAATACTGGATGGTCCCAATTTTCAGTACTTTGCTGTTGATGGTCGTGTCTTAAGAATGACCTCTGACAAGAGAAAGCTCTGCAAGTGTTTTTTTTTCTTGTACGCAACACATTTGCAAAACTTCTAAGCTGATTATTTACCAATTAGTACACTGAAATATTAAGTATGAATTAATACTTTTATTTTGTTTAGAGGAATATTTTACTCAAATTTAGCAAATATCGAGACGAGGTTCTTCCTGGGACAGAAACGACATCCATGTATGTCTAAAAACAAAAGCAAAATGTGCAAATCAGTGCAATCTTGTTAGTGGATTAGTTTTTTTAACTAGAACTTGCATAATTACAGCATCAGTTTTGGCAGACAGTGTTGTGCTGATCTGCTTGTTCTTAATTGATGTGAATTGCGGTGACATCTTGACCACTTGCAAGAGGGTGGGGTAACCACCATGGTCATCTCAGACTACTTCTTCTAATGCAGCTGTCACATGTGTGTTCGCCGAAGCAAATGCATTTACATTGTGAGGTCATGACATAGTTCCCTCGTGAAGCTGGGATGTTTGTGGATACCGCGGCAGATGTCGCTGACATACACAAATATTTCCATTGCTGCGGAGTACTTGGAGCCCTGCGAAGTTCTAATTCACAATATTTATTAAGCGATAAGAGTATATGATTATCACATCGATCTTCTATTTATAGCGGTGTTCCTGCGTGACTATCGTAGAATTGCACTCGTGGGCCCAATCCACACAGAGGCGACTTGTGATAGTCACAGCCTCGGGTGCACGAGCGAGTGGATCCAGGTTGCCGACCCCCTGTCCCAGAGACGCTATCGGCGCGCGGGTATTTTTTCCACGCGGCACTTGACGGGTGAGCGGCCTGGAGCCCGCGCGTGCAGGGCCTGTCTCCTCTATCGCTGCCCTACTTTCGCTCCCTTCCGGGGACCGCGGCGGCACGTGGAGGTCTCGGCCTTGATAACGCAGCCGTGCGCTGCCACGGGCCGTCTTCGGGGCTGCGGACGGCACGTGCACGCGCGGGGTCCCTGACCCCCTTTTCGCACCGGCTCCGGACGCTGCACTCGCGAAACTGCCATTCGCCTCCCGCGGCATCGGATGTTGGCGGAAGGGGGAACTTGTAATTCATAGTGCCTTGTCAAGCCAGTCTTCTTTTCGCCTAAACAGTACGAGCCGTCGTAACGTAAGAGGGTAGTTCAAACTCGAAACCTAGCTTGGAAGGGTTTCATCAAAGGATAGCTGAGCTTTTTTGAGGTCTAAATTTCGTTAATTTGGTCATCCACTAATGTTTTTTCATAATTCAAGCAGACGTTAAATTAATGACCTACAAATCTTTAAACTTTATATAGGAAGACGTGTTTTTAGAAGACCTCTTTGAAGACGTTGCTTTACTGGGAGGCTTCTGTAAGACGACTTTGGACATGGCTGGAAGTTACGAAATGAAGACTAGTCACCAAGAGAAAGGTATGGCTCTTTACAGCAGCTAAGCTTTGTGATCGTGCTCATTTTTATTTGAATGTCTTTCCCGTAGTACGCAAAGAGCTAATATTTAAACTTAAGTCATCACACATTTATCTAGAAATTAAGTGAATTGAACGATTTAAAAATTACTTCTTCCCTCCCCTGAGATAGATCAACCCTCAGTAGATATCTTAACATTTAAAGTCCCCCTTGGAAAGATTGTCAAACTAAAATAATTTTCATTTTCCGAAGGATCTAAGAAACAAATTGAGTCTCCATAATTCCATGATCACTTTTATCCTAATTAAGCGAGCTTTTCTCGAGCCATTCCCACTATTTAACGAGATAATTCGATTGAGAAGATCTCAGACTACATTTACATTGCTTTACATTTCCATGCGAGGCGGCGCTGAACTGAATTTTATTAATGTACAGTACCAACGCTTTTGCCGACCTGGATGGCCGAGGTGGCTAAGAGCGAGTACCGACTCAGCGCTTCGATCCGAAGGGTCGCGGGTTCGAGTCCCGCCTTGGGCATGGCTGTTTGTCCCTTGACTTTGTGTGTGTGTGTTGTCGCGGAGGGCCTCGCGTTCTGCTGACCCCAGATCAGAGGAGCCTGCAAGTGTTTGTCTAGTGTATGGTTGAATATGCGTCCCTTCGGGACGTAAAGGGCAACCGGCTGTCGGCTGGATACAAGCCCTAGGGAAAAAAACCAACGCTTTTGTGAGTTACAATATCTTATTATCCGGTGTTGCCCCAGTATTTTTCTCGCGCCTAGTACTCTCCGCACGCCCTGCCCGCATCACCGACCAGCCTTTTCGACCGCCTGCGTCGTCCGTCAGCAGTCCTCCCCAGATGCATTGCGAGTCCCAAGATTTCAGTTCTTTTCACATGCTTCGTCGTGTCATTGAAGAGAGACAATTTCTATCAATAATGCTGAGTTATCCGGCGTACTTTTCCGAGGACAAAGCTAAAGGGGAGACAAGGTCAGAGCATTACAGGAATCTAAGCAATCTTTCCGAGATCTCGTGTAGTGTACATTAACTGTCAAACAGCTCCCGAGATACTGATCCTTGAAAAAGATTGGGGAAAACTTGAGTGTAAACGCCTGCCGAGGCAAAGCACTAGTCGCATGCTAAAGCAAACTGTCTGCCGTTCAGACGCTGACCTTGCATTCATGGAAAGGATTATTATCTTGGGGAGCTGTTGGACAGTTAATGGATATTGTACGAGCTCTCAGAAAGACCATACATGTTTGCCTACCCCCTCCATCTTCGACCAGAACTTGTACCAAAGATCCTTGTTGACGAATTATTTTTCTATTATCCTAGAGACCTCACGACCTGAGACTTTTAAAGGAAAAAACTTCGACGGTCATTAAACCTGGTGGCATCAAAAACCCATCGCCTGTGTTTGTATAACGACCATCGTACTAGTTCTCATGAATGCATTCCAGAAAGCGACAGAGAAATGTAGTGGTACCCTGACGTCCAGTGTTTACATACGGAAAGTCACTCCTTCCTCAGGAACTCGGTAGGCTGAGCAGTAAAACGTGCCTCCTCACTGAGCATTATGTACACGTCCATATTAAAACATAACTAGATATAGCTGGAGAATATGTTCGACTGACAAAGCACTATTTGCTGGAGTTAGAAATTTCATTCGTCTGACCAGTAATGTGACAAGTCAACATATGAGGTTCTATTAAGCCAGGTATGTCAAAGTCGTGGATAAGGTAACAAGCTTGCTAGAGGTCGCGGGAACTGCGACGATAGAAATTGCGCGAGGCGGTGCGACGCGAGATTCATAAGTCAGGTTTGTATAAATTGCTTCGGAGTAGCTTTACGCCATTGAATGTCTTTTCCAGGAATACTCAGTCTTAGAGAAAAGTTACTTGACAGTTATTGTCACAAATTTAGGCATATTAATTCCCATTTTCTGTTTACAGCAAAGGGATCATCCATTAAAATGAAATACTTCAGTCAGATTTCACATTCTCAATTGAGAGTAACATTAAACATTCTGATTTGAAAGTGTATTGATTTAGTAATCGTGTTTATCTAAGAATAGCATTCACTTTCAGGTTAGGAAGTTCAACAAAGATCCTGGTCTGTTACAAGCGCTGTCCGTCCGTACGCAAGAATTATTAACTTTCAGAGACTTGTTAATTTATTTCACATTATTGTCAAATGGAATAAATAACTAAATGATTTAATAACACAACACAAAACGAAAACATGAAAGAATCTGCCAAATTATTCCTGCCCGTTGACAAAAATATTTATACCAGGGAGAATTTAAAAAGAAAGTAAACATAAAATAGTAATAAGTAGCAAAGAATGTACACCTAATTCAAAGATCGTTTGGCTGATAGAACAAATCTGGCAAAATAGTTTCGTATGAAACCACTGTTCCCCACCGCGCGCTGCTTCCGCTTGCGCGTGTACGCCCCTTTCTGGATTCGGAGGGGAAACGAGAGCGGATTCAGGGGAAGTTGCCCGTGCTCGCAGGAGTGCCGGACTTCCCAGGCGGGCAAGTAGCTCTTGCGGGAGCGTTTTATGCCTGCATTAAGATATCGACACTTGACCGTCGCAAAACGTACGTCTTTTTGTTGTCGGTTTGTAGGCAGGCCACACGGACTCGATCACTACAACAAAATGAAACAACCTCACTTGTGTAGACTTGTGAATTATGTTATTTCATTTTCCGTGAGTCACTGTGCTTCATTACCGTGAGACCCCTTGCCAAAGGGACTCACGGTAATCAAGCACCCCTATAGTGAAAGCGAAAAGACTCAACATGGAAGGCAAGGGGGCTCCCAGTAATGAAGCACAGTGATTACCGGAAAATTAAATAACATAATTCACAAGTCTACACAATTGAGGTTGTTTCATTTGAATATGCTTTGATTGCACATTTGTGCCTTTCTATCATCCGACAAATCGAAATCCGTTTTAAAATGTGATTAGAACAACTTTTTTTGCTTAATAGCCATAAGGACTTTGGTCAGTATGATCTAACGAACTACATTCTAAATTTTCAGACAATTTGACCGAAACCTCATTTCCACAAGATTTGTGTGGGGTTCTTCCGCAACTGCGCTGTAGTTGTTACGAATAAACAACGACAAAACATCAAAATATCATAACAATAGAAATCATCACGATTTGCAAACACATTCATTCCCTCCCTACCGCATCTCATGGCCATGTACCTTTTTGATTTTTTCTTATAAACTATCCTTGAATGTACATAAAAAATAACTTGATCTTCCTGCATAAAAGTCTTCTTAAAAGTTTATAGACTTTCCTGTCGTTCCCTCAGCAAACTTGACCTAGGACATGTGGTAATCACTTTCCACTTTCGTGGCTTCATGCTATCTCGTTGCTGGAACTCGTTCAGATTTCCTCTTTAAGCCCGAATTCTAATAACATCTGAAATTTCCGTCTCTTAAAAATCCAACTCACAATTTCAAATAAATCGCGTATTCGCTTTCTATTTCCGATTTTCTTTCTTACAATTAATTTTCATTACTTCTACTTGTTCTACGACCTCAACTACGCTGCCAGCTCACGTCCGTACCCCCTCACGAAAACAGCTAAGCTAGTTTTGTCCCGCAAGTCATAATGTCCGCCTTTCAATTGTTTTCTTCCTGACCGTAGCGTTCTAAAAGTTTATCTTCTTGCTAACTGCGCATCTCCTTCAGGTGTCTAGTCTCCGTGTTCTTTCCTATTGGCTATTATTTCTGGCTCAAGTAGAATGTGCGGGGACGGAAAAAGTTGCTCATGCATGTCACTTTTATCATACTTAAATATATAGACTATGGGCAAGACATATAAGACATTTAAAATCTTCTACATTAGAAATTATGTACTTTTGTAAAATTATACTCAGTTGAATCTCTTTGAAGTTCTTTTCATTTAGTTTTACCTATTTCTTAAAACATTTCTGGGGGGCATTACGAGACCTTTTTTATAAAGCCACAAACTGTAATGTTTTCGAAAAAATTATTTTATTATTAGACTACTTGACCAATCTTTTTAAGTTGAATATAAAATGTGTATAACTAAGGTATTGCATATATTTTTATTTAATTCTACGGAAAATTGAATTTAAAAATATTCGAAAACAAATTGAGTTTGAGTACTTTCCTCTACGTAGAGTGAGCCGGTCCCGTGGCACAGGGATTTGGGCACGTGCGCACAAGTACGCCAAAGCTGTGAGTTTGAATCCCCACATACGGTACAGCAAAAGGCTTCGTTCTGAGTTTTGTCTAGTGAAGCGGGAGAGTCTGTTGATCTCTTAAGCACCAAAAGACGGCAGCCGCAAAGGGTGGGGCAAAAAAAGATACATCTCAAAAGAGAGGGGAAAAAGCTGGGAAGAAGTCTGATCCACTTTCTAGCACAAGTTACTTTTGCCGTATACATAGAAGAAAGAATGTATTGTAATGCTGTAGGAAAAGAGCCACTTTTTAAAGGAAAATACCATTTTGTGGTTCCTTGATACCGGAAAAGTGGATTTTTCGTGCTCGTATAAATAGTAAATAACATTTTCGAATTCATAATGCAGAGATAATCCATGTTTTGAAGGACCTTAATTTCAAAAAGGTGATGTTTCTCAAAACATCTGTCCATCTGTCTGTACACACAAACTGTACACAAGAATTTCAGCGGAATTTCAGAAGTTTATTTATTTATTTTCTTTCTCGCGTACTACTACTTATGAAGTATAAAGAAAGTTATGTAATGCAACAGCGAAAAATAGTAATTTTCTGCAGAAAAAATCGTGTTGTAGGTCCCTAATACCAAACAAGTGGATAATTCGACAGTGTCTGTATAGTAAATTGCTTCCTCTAACAAAATGAATAGTCAAAATCCATGTTTTGTGGGTCCTTCATACCGAAAAGTTTATTTATGCCAACACATCTCAATTTAATATAAAGTTGTTTCGAAATACGTTTTTTTTTTTTGTTCGTTATTTTTGGGGAAATACCTGAAATGTCAATGTGAGCAAAGCTCAGTTCGATTGCCAGCAGTTCAAAGGAACATCTTTTTTTTATCACGCTTTACTGCAGCACATAAAGGAGTGTACGTTTACAAATGTGGTAAAAGACAAATGTGTTACTTAGTTTATAATGAGTTATGAAAATCGAATTCTCGAAAATTGCAATTTCGAATCTTCAACGCTCGTTTTTCTGAAGAGTATTTCACGTGATAGCTGAAAAATTAGTTGGATACAATTCGCAATTTTATAATGCATACCTGATAAAGATAAATCAAGGATATATGTACTGTTGTATGTTCTGAAAATAGGTCTATTAGTAGTTTTCTTGTAATTGTGTCTGCCGTTGTGTTCATATCTGGCCGTGATACACTCTATTGTTCCAATCAGTTCTCTTTCTCGATATACCTACATTCACCGCAAATTCACTTACTCTCATTTATTTTTCTTACCAAACTAGTGAGAACCCGTCAAAATTTGACGGTGAGATCTGAGATAAATGTAAAATACTGTGACCAGATTAATGTTCACAATATGTTGCGTTGTTTGGATCTTCAGGGTATAACGAAGATATTTTGTGATGTTGAGTTTCCAAAATTTTGAACATGTATGGCCCATGACCAGGTGGCACTGCAATATCGGCACCAAATGACACAAAAGAAAGAGCACTATTATACTGACGAATATTATTTCTAAAGTTTATTGATGTGTCATGATCTATAAACAACTTTGATTTCTTCTGGCATATTGCTCGAAGGTAAACTTATTTTCCCATTTAAGCAACACAGAGTAAACTCGTTTGCAGAATTTCTCTCACATGGGAAGTGCAAAGCAGAACAAAACTGACATTTCATAGACAACGACCCAACAGAGAACGAAATGACCTCACTAACACGACTTCTACGCTGACTTCCTCTTTCCCTTCGCCAACTTAATGTACGTTTGTGTCTTTTGGGGCGCGTGGGCAACGATCGACGTAACCTGTGTACAACTTCACTACTTAAGTACAACCGAACAAAACTCACTGTCCGAATGTTCTCTACAAAATACACCACAAAAGCAAATACATGCCAACTATCAACGACACAATGCAATTATTACACTGAAACAAAACCTTGACGAATTGTAAACAAATCTCAACAATCAAAACAAAACATCAAGCAGCGCCACCACGAAGCAGCTTTGGAAGAAAACAATTGACTATTGATAAGCGTACTATTAAAGAATGATTTAATTAATTAATTTTCACCGTAAATGTTAGTGAATTAACACTAACAATATCTGATAACACATCTAGAGATCACGTTCTTTCATTTAAAGGAAAAAATACTACAATCGGTTCAGTAGAAGCTCTAAACGAAGCCATGGCAGAATACCTTGTTTTTTAAATATATAGATTGTCAGTGATCCTTGACGTGAATAATTCAAGTGAATATTTATCCAAATATCCTACTTGATTTAATCGTTTGTTACAATAGCTTTCGCAAGCTCGCTCCTCTGGATGTTATTCCGAGAGTTCAGTTACAAAACATTTATGACACTTGTAAATTGTCAAAAATGGTATTTATTATATCCCTGAAATTAATATTTCAAACCATTGGTCGTGCGAATGCCTATTTCGGTCAGTAATAGAGGGTATTTAAAGCCGCCACAATTAACGTATTGTAAGCCCTAATTGTATTGCCCAACGTTTGATACATCAAGCGTATTTTTTTATTCGTTTTTTTATTAAATTTCCATGTATATTGTTAATACTATACGCATAACAGCCAGATACATCCTAAAAGACCTATATAAGCATATCGAGTTTCCGAATGCTGGATAATGATTTCGCCGAGATTTCTAAAGCATTATACACTCCTGGCGGGGCCTATTAGTGAGTTACAACTTCGCATCTTCTGAAATTGTGCTTAGCTCTTATGTTTCTGTGGTTAAGATGGAAAGTAAGAGGCCAGTGGAAAGCAAACTGGGTGTGTTCCGCACTGAAGTTGACGGGGATAGATAGCTATTTCAAGGGCTAACAATATTTTGGTTTTCAATATCAGAACAAAAATGTTTTTAAAAATCTAAAAATAGCTTATATTTCTGCCTTTGTTAAATTCAGAATGTAAGTTAGGTGCAGAAATAATGTTTAAATGGGCTGTTGCTAAACAAATTTTAATTACCGATTAGTGTCCATAATTTGAGACGAATAATTCCGTTTGATTTGTACGATGGTACAAAGTGCGGGACAAGTGCTTACTGAAGCAAAGATATCCAGGGTGAAGAGGGGAGGCAGTAGCAAATAGAGCTGACCAAGTCGCGTGATTCACTCTTCAAAAGTTCAACTTACAGTTATCGTATTGCACTATTGGTCTATCAGCTTCAATCGCAGTTAAATCATCTTCTATATACATACCAGTGAAGAGTCTGTCTGTGATTTCAAAATAATTGCCATTTTATAATCGCGTTTGGTCATCTACACAATATAAAACCCATTCAATTGTTTCTACATCTGTCTCTGCTTGCCCGAAGGTAATCATTGGCATCACAAGGGTAGTCACTAGATTTCGATCGGTTTCACTGAAAGGGAGATTGTTACAACAGAGAGTAGTGTCTGGCAAAACTTAGTCTACTTTTTTCAAATTAATGTTATGTTATATAAAGAAAATGTGTTGTTTTTTTAAAATCAAATGTACACCTTTTTTTAAATTAGATGTATGCTTTTATTTCGATCTTGATGACATTTTGTACTTCAAACCTTCAAAACAAGGACTTTATTATTTGCATGAGATTTTGAAAAAATTACCCCTACACCAAAATTAAGTGTGCACTCTTCCATATTTTAGAGAATTTTTAAAGAATATAAGCGTTTATTCAAATCCATAAAATATCCTAGTAAATGTTTTTTTTATTTATTCCAATAGCGCTTTGATTAACTGAAGATGTAAATCGTTGCTTGAAGTTTGCCAGGAGCATGCAACAAGGCATCTGCTTACAAGTGCCCGTAGCAACGATGGTGATAACAGCAGGGAAGCACAGTCGGGTAGGGCGAGTAGGGGCGGGGCCAGACGAGGCGTGGCAGTGCGAGGATGGAGGAAAGGAGGAGGGTGAGTTGGCGCAGTGTGGCTCAAGGTCGGATAGGCCAGGGTGGGGATACACTAGAGACCAGATGCGACTGGTGCCCCAACAAACTGGAGGTTGCAGTTTCAACAAATGACGCAAATGCTCTTTCCAAAATTCAGAAAACACGCAGACACACTATATATATATATATATATATATATATATATATATATATATATATATATATATATATAATTAGGGATGGAATTTATTGTAATAGAAAAAGCAACATATGTACATATAAGTACTTATTTTTTCTGAACTATGTAAGAAAAAATAGGAAATATGTGAAATAAAAATTCTATATAATGTTTAAAATTCCATTCTTCAAGCGTTTTCCGAGCAGAGCACGTTGTCGATCAGATCTTAACATGGATTCAGAGAGTCTGAAAGAAAGTTTTACATCTACAGAAGCAATTATTTGCTAGTTTCATCTGAAATATATAATACTTTCTATCAGTACTCAAGTGAATAGTAAAGTGTAGCCTGTGACAGAAAGAGGGGGGAAGGGAGCATACGTCCCCCTCTCACAACTCCAGAAAAGGGTTAAGACAATGATCTGGATTTTTTATCGAGTTTCACATGGGGTCTATGAAACACGAGTGCGCACGTGGTTGAAGTTCCTTCTGCTTCATATACTACATTCGCTCATCCTTGGTCCCGACTACGCAGTTTCTGAGAAACAGATGGGGGCGGGGGAGGTAAGTTTGACAATTAATAGCGATGGTCCGGCGTTAATTCATAAGCATTGCGTGGTTTTTAAGTATTTCAGTAACAAAGTTAGTTTTCAAGTAGCTTACATTTTGAACATCGCATGTGAAATGTTCATTTTCGACCTATAAATATATTAAAATGTAACGAAATATGTAGCAATAGATAAAATATGTAAAAATATGTAATTATAGCAAAATATGTAAAATAAAAATTGTTCCAATTCGTTCAGAATGTCGTGTTAAGTCTAAAAATATTAGTAAATGCAGGTATCGTGTCCCTGTAAAAATATGCATTTATATGAAAATCCGTTCCCTATATATAATAAAACGAAAGAAAGTCATATAAATTAATTAAAACTAAGTTTAATAAAAGTGAATATTGAAACATTACTTAGGTAATTTTATGCGTAGTGTTCCTGTCGTGTATAGAAACCAGAACCCACGCTCATGGTTCTGGCTTTTATTTCCAGTGAGCACGGGAGTTTTTGTATTATTTATTCAATCCTCTACCTTAGTATTTTGTAAATATCTGAGCAACGTGGGGTAATTCTGCAAGTTTCTAGATGACTGTTCGAACGATTTATATAATGCCATCCACAGAAAATCGCGCCAATAAGCTTCTGATGGGTACGGTATTTTCCCGTAGGATGGATCAAACAGAATTAAGATTAGAAATACAGAATTGGGTAGGCTATGCTAAGAATAGTGCCAGGAGCACATGCAAACCGCGACGTACGTTACGATCATGCGCAAAAATGGTAGATCATAGACTCCTAAATGTCAATTTTTTGTGCCCGAGTTTCGTTTCTTTTGCCATCAACAACAAACGATTCCATTTACGACCGTCTGTTACCATTTTGGAAGTGAAGCACCTCCGATTACCCTCACTCCGAAACACGGACAAATGCGTTGCGGCACCACGGCTGGTCCCGTCCATCTCCGCCCCGTGATCCGGAAATAATGCCTAGATCCATTTAGGATTATAATGAACTATTTTTTACGAAATTTCCTATTTTGTGTATAAGTAAGTGCTTTTACAGATGTGATTTCTACAACAAACTTTGCTTTACAGATTTTTAACAAGAATTTTAGAACTTGCGGCGCATACTTTGTTTCTAGAGAGTGATCGCGTATTGACAACAGAATTTGGAGAAGACTCACACGTTTCATAAGTGAACCTGATTCTTACGCAGCATAATAATTGCAGAATGAACCACCTCTCCACGTCAAAATCTTTTGAAATAAGGTGTACAAATGTACGCGGGGGTTTACTAAACTTAAACTGTTTAAAAGATAATATACTATTATTAAAATATCTCCTTAAAACAATCACGTACTTTTCTGACAGCCTCTCCCTCCATAGTAGGCATCTTTTGCATTCAGTATCGTAAGTTAATGACAACCATCATGCAAGAGGTATTGGTTATATTTGCCGCCTTATTTGTGATCTGTTTCTTTTCGTTTTTTTGCGATAACATTTACTTTGAGACGTTATGCTAAGAACAATAACATTTCAATGGCTTCTATTGTTAGACAATAACCAATGTAGGAAACAACGTGTTTTCAAAGTCCTCAATTCATTCTCCTTACGTAATGTGATTTTCTTTTTAAATGATGGTTTTTGGTTGTGAGAACACAGAGTAAGAGGATTTAGTATATTACACGCGGCCTACGCCAACCGGTTGACTAGCGCCATCTTGAATACCAGAATACTCCGTTTATCCAGAGGGTGCTGCTTTGACTTGGTGGAAAAAAATGGCCTCAATATCCTGCAAAGAAGGCGGAGCTCCAGCCACTTCATGCCGTAATATTCTATCTCAATGCTCCAAATATATTCCGCAAGATACCAGAAGCGCTGCAGCGCAACTGGTATCTAATTGATACATTAGAGGCCAGTAGCAGTGCGTAAGATAATTTTTTACTCTAATAGTAATGTATTGTAAAATAAAATAAAAAAATAGTATTTTATTAAATTTTGAATCAGTTACATTAAAGTTATAAATGATAACAATGATATTTAATTATATCATTGTTACATATAAATGATAATATCATTAAAAAGATATAATAATTACATTATAATTATAATATCTTAAAATCCGTGGTTTATATAAAATTGATCGTTTTCGTCTTTCATAAGCATTGGATACGAAGAAAGCCCAGGTAGCGCCGGGTAGTTTGCTAGTACTTACCATTGTCTGTATTTGGCGCGACAGTCCGCGTACGGGCCATGGCCTACCAGCGGCAGCTCCCGGCCTCGCGGCCATGGGTTAAGGGGGTACGTGTGGTTAGTACATCCTCACGCCGTATTCTGGTCATCTCTACCTGAGAAGTGAGTTTTCTCATTGTCACACAGGAACATATACTGGGACATTGCATGGAAACGCACATTATAATCTTGCCCGACCGGGAATCGAACCCGGAGTCGCGCTGATCAATGAGCTAGACCGCGAGGGAACTAACCATAGTAAAAAGCATATTTTATGTTCCTGTTTTGAATGTTTTGGTCGATTGGCGGATGCCGCGTGAATGTTCGTTTGAATGCGTGGTGTGCGAATATCGCCGGGCAGGCAGGTCGGGAGAGGCGGCGGTGGCGGTCGGAGGTCACGGTGACGTGAGTGCCGCAGCGCTTATCGCAGCGGCCGACCCGCGCAACCCTCGCCTCAACACGCAGCGCCCGAAAGTGCTTCGCATGCACACCACTCACGCCCGTCGCCTTCGCCTCGCTCCTCGCCCCCCCTCCCCCCTCGGCGAACATCTGCTCCGCAGCCACGCTCGCACGTCTTGTCATCTTATCGCTTGGCGACTCGGCAATCCGTTGCGTTGTTGAACTGCCCGTCGGCATCGAATCCGATGTTTTCAAACCATCGATATTTCCATAAAAAAAAGTCGATGTTTTAAACATCCATGTATTAAAGCCGATGTTTTTTGAACATCGATGTTTGTTTTTTTATTTTAAGGTCGCATCAACATCTAGGTCATTAGCGACCACTATTCGATTTAACGTTATGATAACTATGAATATGAAACGATATGGTGATGATAAGGAGTGGAAGGACGAACACAAATACAACCATGTGCCCGAGGCGGGACTCGAACCCACGACCTTTCGGTCCGAGATCGCTACGACATTACTGCGTTAGCATAGTCTCGGCCACCGGATCGGCCTCGATATTTTTTTGTGTTCGATGTTTTTACTTTTTCGATACTCTGTTCGTGCATGAAAAATTCCCATAATAACACTTGTGAGAGTTAAAATATAAAATAATAACTGAAAGAACCACTGTGTATGTGTTCGAACCAAACGAACACACTTAAAATTAACTTCAGTGTGTAACCCTCGCCGGAGATAATCCTGATGCCCTGGTATTTCCTATGTCTTTTCTTGTATTTCGCACATTGAAAGACGTTTTATAACTTTGTTATCAGTTAAATTTTTATTATAAATTAATATATATATGGTCGCTCCCAAATTAAATTTTATTGCGAATTTAATGTTAGAGGTAACTAAACTAGCTTTAAAATATTACATTTAAAAACACCGATGGTTGTTAGTTGATGTATTGTGAAGGCCAACTAGCAATACGACACGACAATAAAACATAGATTTGTTAATTTTAACATCGATGTTTTGTTGTGGTTGTTGCATCACTAGTCGGCATTTCCTATGCTCCGGGGTCTCTTTTGTGCGCGTGACTGATATTGAGTTGTTCCTTTTACGCCTTCATTATTTGTGGCATTGCGGCATCAAACTCTTTTCCCCTCTCCCTCTGTCTCCCCCTCCTTCTCTCTCCCTCCCTCTCTCTTGTGTGTGTGTTCGTGTGAAAATATCAAAGATTCATACATCGGTGAGCCAGATGCCACAATCACTGGACAGTTAAAAATGTACATTTTTGATGCCTCTGGATCTATTCTTACCAAATTTCGGCTGACGCATTCTCTCTCTGTCCAAAACATTGCTTTTGGCGACATCGAACTGCTAATGCACTGTCAAGCTCGACCTTTGCGTTGGGTACATATGAATTGAGATAAGTAAAGTAAATAAATCACACTCATTTTATGGAACCACATAGTGGTTCAGAAACAATTTCTCAAACTAATTGTATCTCATCAACTATATGTATCTCTGGCGATGACGACAGGGTTCTTATCAGCGGAGAGTATCTGTGGTTTTAGCGTCATGCCCAGTTCTTTTTTTTACACCCATTTCATTTTTCTGTGAAACATGATATGCTTCCTGTTTGTTCAATTCGTCCGTCAGATGGGAGCTTGCTTTTTTGTTAAAAGATGTGATAGTAACTAAGGGCAAAATTGTGAACAACCACATATTTGCTTTGTCTTTGCCATGTCATTTTTGCAGAGCACATCAACCTCTAACTAAGAAAATGTTATTGAAAGACAGAAGGCGTGCTTCTCATTAAACATGAGAATAAGGAGGTTCTCCTTTTAATTTGTTTGAAATAATGACACGTTATCGTGACGTAATTGTGTAGTCTATCTTTATATTGCTACATACGAACGTACTGTGTCATTTGTTAAGTACATTCATTGTCGAATAATTAGGATCAGCAAAAATAATATTTCACGTGGTTTGGAGTGATAAAGTATAAATTAATAAGGAAATAAAAAAAAAGCATATGATATAAAATACATGTGTATGTAAAGAATTTTAATTAAATATATGTAGAAAAGTCAGAATAAATATTTATGTGTTAATTACATATCATTTCTTTTGCCAAATTAGGACAATAAGCAATATTTCGAAAATATAAATACCACTCTCCATAATACTGAAAACAAAGTTACGTATAGCATATAGTGATGGGATATAATACCCGTCATTCAAAGAGAAAGCGATTTAAACGATTTACAATGTTATTTCGTTGAAGTTTACTTATAAACAATAAATAAATAACAATTACTGAGTAGATAGTGAGATGTTGTTCATGTAAATGAAAAAAAAATTGCAAATAAAATAATAAACCTATTAAAAATTAAAAAGAGACAGATGAATACTTATAATGAATATTACATAGAAATATATGAAACTATCATACAAACAAAAAATAGTAAATACAGCTCATGGTGCTACAGACTGGCAGAGACTTTCTCGCACTAGATGGTTTTCTAATCACTTTTGTCTAGACTAGCGACGAATTTTTTTCACTTGTTCTCAATTTTTCGGTCTCCTTAATCATAGAATCCATTAATTTCCTCAAGAATGCCATTCTTGAGAAAATGTCGTTTGAGCGTTTCTGAAAATGCGCAGTTTTGGGCTCACTTTCACTGAGAAGTTTTGAGTTTTCGTGAAATCATTTGAAGCACTTGTAATTACATATGCAATAATGTATAGAAAATATCCGTAATATTTAATATTAACGACGTGAGATATACTAAAAAAATAACCCTTGTTTGTTTGTTTTTAAATCAAAAGAATGATTCAAAATTATGTATGCCATGCAATTCAGTGTATTTAGCACTATTTGTACACCAAGTTTAAAGAAAAAAATGGAGCCGTTTTTGAAAATAAGTCTTTGTGCATTTCTGAAAATGCCCAATTTTGAGCGCATTTTCATTGAAAACTTTTGAGTTTTCGATAAACTTCATAAGAAATCACTTGAAACATATGTATCACAAATTCAATGATGTATAGAAGAATCTGCATAATAACATGAGTAATGTATTCAAAAATTACATTTGTGTAATTTTTGAAAATTCTAAGAAAACATAAAAAGGGCGTTTATGTCATGTTATTCAGTACATGTAGCACTGTACATACAAAACGTTTGAAAAAAAATAGGAGATGTTTTTGAGAAAATCTTCTTTTTAATATTGTTATTTTCATATTATTAATTTTTATGGACATATTTCACTCGAAATTACACCATATTAAATCTTATTTTGAATAAAAATGTACATGTCCCCATTTCAAGATATAATTGTAAAGAACAGATTTTATTCAGAAGAAAAATCTCTTCTCTACTGTAGTTGTAGAAAGATGCCAAAAAAACCTTGATCTTTTGCACTTTCGAAAATTCAAACATGTCAATGAAACTGAGACCTGCACTGTTCTTTATACTACCCGAAGACAAAGAATAATGAAAATGAAGCCAATTTTGAGAAAAATGTGAAAATTGAGACTTCAAGAAAAGAACCCTCAAAATTAAAACATCGCTTTCAAATTCAAGTGGCCAAGACATCAGACAGATCGACTGGGAAATATCAACTTTGGTGAAAATCTTGCTTACGGTTTAGCCACTAGCGTTGTTTACAGACGAACGGCCTGACAGGTGGTCAGACGTTTTGCCGTAAACAAATTTTTCGGTATCAAGGACCACAAAAAGTGGATTCTGACTACACAACGTATTAGATGAAGTAATTTACAGCAAAACCTTTTTTCGGTACCGTGGATCTTCAATACGATTTTTTCTGCGGAAAATGCCATTTTAGCAGCATTACGTAACTTTCTGTTTACTACGTATGTAATATGCGAAAAAGTAAAAATATTAAAAATATCCAACTGCCTATTTTTATTTCCTGATGTGTTTATTGTTTCATATTTGATTATACTCGTATTTTTTAAACCGATTTTCACAGTCCTGATAAAGGAATAATAAATTCCAAAACGTTGAAATACTAAAATATATTTTTCTTTTAGATTACCAACATCCCATTAGCTTCATAAAAATTGTATTCAGTACGGGATTATGATTTGCAAAATAAATAAATATATACACATCAATAACAAGAAATACATAAAGAAGTAAATATTTTCATTGAAACACCAAACATTAAGGTATGAAACTACTAAACTACTTAGTATCGTGTTTGAAATACGTTATATTTACCATTTATCTTTCGATACCGCGGAATTGCATTTGTGCAGATCCACGAAATACTTTGCCAATGCCTTGCGTCTGAAATAATTGTCTTGGCCACAGATGACTTTTTGTCCTGTCATTCCAGCTAATTCTTTGCATGTCTGGACTGATCTACAGTACGGGTACACTGTTTAGCACAAGTATTCCAGGAGATACTCGAAAGCTTCAATGAAGAAGAAATTCGGAGAAATGTATCTTATCATGAAATGTGTGAGAGGCGTTCCTGGTCGGATCTGTTGTGTCAGCTTCCGCTGTTATCTCGCCCCTTCTCAAGGGCAGATTCAATTGCAGTCAGTGGCGGGAAGGGTTCTCGAGCCCCTATTCTTGTCACTGGCTTTCTTCTATCGATCCAAAGGTCAAGTCGAACTGTTTCTTTTCATTTTGGATTACAGGCTAAATTCTTTTAATTTTGGATTATAGGCTTCTTTTCCCCTTAAATAGTAACTATCTCAATAACATCCTAACAATTATTTGTAAAAAAGGATTAATGGTTATAGTGGCTAAAAGAGATCATGAAATGGAAGCTGTTGGATTATTTACGAGCGCAATAACACTAGTGTATAATTATAGCAACGAACGTATAATGGTCTTTTAGCAACGTATACTTTACAACATTTTATCTTAACCGCGTTTTTAAACTGTTGACAATTTTCCCGACTGTGCCTTCGGCAGTGCCCTTCATTCCGCTGTATGTAGTAATGTTCTACAGGAAGGTTTATAATATTGTATGCTATTATTATTATTATTATTATTATTATTATTATTATTATTATTATTATTATTATTATTAATTTGAGTGTTTCTTTCATGTAATATAAATTGCATTATTATGTAAAAATGTCACTTGACTCTAATGGTCGGCAATGTAATGGCTTCCTGATAGGTTGATATTTATGCCTCAGATTTCGTGTTCCTGTATTAATTTGCAGGAAATTGAACACAGAAACCTCAAAGTTAGTGAAAGATATGATGATCATACTAATAATTTTGTTGTCAAGATTCTATTGATAAGTATTAAACATGTTTACTTACATTTCCTAAAGCATTAAATTTCATATAAAACTAAAAGGCCCCTTTCGCCTCGTAAAATCAGAGATCAATAGTACAATTTAAGAAAAAATAAAAATACGTTTATTGTTAATATTGAATGGCGTTAAACGAAACAAAAACAGCTTGATTGCTGCGCTTCATTCTTCCCAAGAAGCAAACGAAGAAGTGGATTTAGAACGATGAAACCACATCTTACATGTACAGTCCACAATCGTTCATTGAAGTTTCTGTGTACTTCGTTTTCAATGAGTGATAACTGAACTCTTGACCTGATTCGTCCGAACAAATTTTCTCAAACATTTTTCCAATAACGTATGTTTATTATTAAAATTTCAGAGCAAGTGCGTATCAGTTGTCATCAAATTTCTTAATAATACGCTCTCCTTTTCAATGTTTTTCTCTATAGATCCATTGTGTAATCAATTCTTATGCGCTTTCCTCATTCTGAAACATTCCCTCCTTCTTTTCATTCATTATCGCTTATCTGTTGCTCATTCTGTTGGAACTTCTTGTTCAGAGGCTCTCTTTGGTTACGCCATTCATATCCTCATACGCAACCACTTCAAGCTTATCAGCAATTACATTTAAAACCAATTGTGGAATTTTTTTGTATATGTATATTTATTTTCAAGTGTCTGAAAATATGTTTACATTAGAATTTATGTTTACATGAAAGTTGCGAACAATTTTCCATTGGAAAGGCGATTCTCCATTGTTATGAATTGTTCTTCAACTCTAGATTTACAAATAATTATTTCCTTTTCCAAACAATTAAATAATATATACAATTTTTTCAATACTAAACTTAGACTGCTAATTTTCTAGTACCTAATATTATAAAATGTTAAATATCTACAACATTAAATGTTAAAATGCTACAATATTAAATAAACTATATGCTATAATGCTACATTAAAAAACAAACATATCTGTAAATGATCTTGGCTGACCGGGTGACGTCGCGTGGAAGGCTGTGTTGCCGACCATCTTTTCAGACCAGCCCTGAGGTCTTTCCTCAGACCAGCCCTTAGGAAGATCACGCAAAGATGGTCGACACGTCGGCAACACAGCCTTCGACGCGGCGTCACCCGGAGAGCCAAGATCATTTACATGATGCTGGCCGCGCAATACTACGACTTCACAAACCATTCAGTGTTTAAGATTAGTGCTTGGAAAGAAACATAAAAAGTACTGCACTTCAGTCGTGTTGCTTCTGGAAACGAATTAAAAACGGGATGGGTTCATTAAACTGCTGAATGTCGAAGTTAAAAATATGAAATGTCTTTTTTAATTTTTTAAAATCTTTACTTAATGGGAAGTTGGCAACCTTCAAGTGGAATAGTCTTATTAAATGCAATCCGTACACTGGAATATTTGTACTCGCATAGCGATTTAAGTTTGATGTTTGTGACTCAAGCAGGAATATTCAGAACGGAATGTTTATCACTTATGACGTGCTCCTAGAAGTGATTCGTAGAGACTAGATAGCGCCATGAAATATTTCTAAACTAGTGGAGATAAAATAACATGTACTTTCTCCCCCATTTTCTTCACGCAAAATTGCGCGTAAAGTACTCAGATTTTCGAAAAATTGTACATGACCTTATTTCAAAATCTTTAAGGAACAGATTTCATTAAGAGAAAAATTTCTGTCTTTAATATTTTAGTTATAAGAAGACACAAAAAAAAATTTCAACTTAAGCAATTTTCAAAAAATCGATTTTTCAATTGACATGAGACTTACACCATTATCTTAAACGTTCTTAACAATATCTAACAAAAAAGTAATAAAAAACGATGGTACCATTGTTTTGAAAATTTTGAAAATGTCTCAGGGGCTTCATGTAAAGTACCCCCCAAAATTGAAATATCAATTTCAAATTCAAAGGTCCGCGACATCAGTCAGGTCGATTGGGGAAAATCAGTTTTGGAGAAAACCGAATGTACAGTTTAGTTGCTAGCGTTATTCAAAGACGAACGGACGGACAAACAGTCGTTTTGCCGTCATTCGACTTTTCGATATCAAGGACCCACAATAAATGGATTCTGGCTACACTACGTATTAAAAGATTTTTTTATAAATTTAGCAACTGGATTTATCCTCATTTTTTTACCAGGGTCCTGTAATAAGAGTTTTCTGCCAAACATTCGCCGTTTTTTCGCGCAGCATTACATAACTTCCTCTCTACTCCAAAAAGTGAAAGTAAAAAGGAATACAAATTATTACCAAGAAATTTGCTGAGGATGGTGGAGTGGTTTAGCTCTCTCCCTGTAGCATCCGAAATCCTCACGTATATCTTTACATTGGATTTGTTTATTTTCAAAGTTTCAAAATTTTTCTTAAGATTTGTACTTATTGATAAATACATTTTGTTAGAAACTTGATTTGCTCTTCGCTCAATCTCTGCATGTAGTTATCTTCATTCACATGTTGCAATTTTTCTATTTGATTTAATTCTGCAGTTTATTAGCCCCTCTTATTTCCTTAAGGAGTAATTTAAGCCTGCTTTACTGTTCGAATTTAGTATATCGCTGGACTGCTCGGGTCTGGTATATGGCTGGAAGTTGTTTTGCTACTAGCGATGACTAAAAAGAGATTTGTTGGGTCTACCTATTTGAAAAGTTGAGTATTATTATACAATAACGTACAATGTTAACATTCACTGAATATTAATAATTATTAATACTTCAATAATTTGTTGTAATATGGACAAAAATAAATTACTACTGATTTACAAATACATTTCACCACAAACATGTGTGATTTATTTTCGGACGGTAATTGAGTTTCGTCCTCCAAACTAACGTACTATTATATGGCTACAAGCAGCTCATTTCATTTGTTGAAATCTAGACTAATTTGACTGGGAGCGATAGCTCAGTTCATCCACTGATGTCACTGCAGCGCCTCTGACCGGGAGGTCATAGCTTCGAGTTCTGACGGTGGCAGGATTTTCGACACTGGCTTTTCAGGTAGGTCGAATTCAGTCACTATCTGGAGGAGAAATCTAGCGGCTGGCTGCTCTGATCGGTAGTTTTCCGTGGATTCTCCGATCGACATCAGGCGAATGCGGGAGCAGAACCCTAACAAGCGAGCCACGGACCGCGCGCGATCTTTCCTTCCTCTTCCTTGTCCTGTCCTATCCTCTCCCCTTACACACACACTTATACTAACATGCACAACACTACCACATATTCCGGGAACCCGGTTGGGAGCTTAAAACGTGTCCCGGGTGCCCCACTGGTGGGAGAGTCCTGCTTAGGGTTAAATCCCGCTAGCCGACGGTAGGTCGGCGCCGGATCTCGCCATCCGGCAGGGGATGCTCACCACCATCTCCCGAGGGAAAAACATGCACTCGAATAGCGCATATGTAACAAATAATTTTTAGGAAAACTATAAGAAATAAATAAACAAATCTTAAATACATATAGATATTTAAAAAAATAACAGTCACGATGTATCAGAATTCTCAGTAGTCAAACATGTCCGTGAGAGCAAAATAAATTCCTTTTCGGGCCTTATAGTCCAGAGCAGTACAGGGTTAAGTATTCGATGAAACGGAAATATCAAGGTGCAGTGTGAGGAGATTCTTTAATCAATATAAATTTAAATGTTTAAAAAGTCCTAAATATTGTACAGTCAAATATTCCGGTATACACTGGACGAGTAGTAATATTTGCAGAAATTAAAGAGAAAAGAGATTCAGAATTTTTGCAGTAATTGAAGAGAGAAGATTCAGAATTATACTGAGTGTAATTAAGGCTTACTTCATTCAGGAAATCACATTCACGACAATTCACATACACATCAATTTCGTTTAACAATCTGGTAAGTCCCAATCAGAGCGGTACACCTAAAATATATTAGCTCATTCTCTATCCTAATTTTCTTACTACTTCCGTAAACTGGGCAACAAAAGTTACGTACATTAGTCGTATGGGGCGGCGTTCATAAATCTTCCATTTAGTTAACTAAATATGCTCAGTAATTCTATGAAAAATGGTTGATCACACTGACCTGCGAATTTAAACTTTCCGATCACTGCATAACTTTTCAGTAGTGATCTTTTATAATTCTGACTTTCTGATTCTCGAACTGAAGTCAGCTTTTCTCTATTACCTCAAGTTTGTTTTGCAAACTCGAAATGAAAATACGAAAAAATGAGACATGCGCACAGGCAAGATTACATTTAATTTATTATCATACGTAAGGAATGCTTCTTTATTATTTTACTCACCTAATCGCTACTATATTACATACTTATGAATGTAACATAGAAACATGTAAAGCATTTTGTGTACAGATTTGAAGAAAAACATAGTCAAACGGAACAAATGCCTTATTATGTATTAAAAATGGTGAATGACCACGGTTTCAATTGTATAACGTCTTAACTTAGTTTAAGAAACTTTGCCTTTTCGTATGTGAAATAAGGTTGGTTCTTTATTAACCAACAGTAAGCTGCAAGCACGTTTTTGTTCCATTTCCCTTGATATTTGCGTTCCAATTTCATTAGATCCTGGTGGAATCTTTCTCCTTGCTCTTCGCTCAGCATTCCTAGATTTTCAGGGAAATAGCCCAGGTGTGAATGTAACATTTAACTTTTATGCTCATTTTGCAACCTAAATCATGAAAAGAAACAAGCATTCTATCCACCATTTGTTTGAATTCTGAATCCTTTCTGTTACCAAGAAAGTTTTTGACCACATCCCGGAATGATTTCCATGCTCATAGTTCTGCAACTAAATCTTCAAAATTAGAAACAGATGGAAGATTTCTGATTTCCGGACTTGTGACGATGCCTACTTTGATTTTTTCATTACTGGTGCCATAGATTCGATGACATCATCATTGGTGCACTTTCATTGTTTAGGGCTTCAACGAATTGCTTCATAAGCCTAAGTTTGATACAAAGCGGAGTAAAACAAAGTTCCCTCTTCAGAAAAGATAGTGAAAAATTCAATGTATATCTGTATCAGTAGTACGCCGTCCCTGGTGCCAACATGTTCTTTTCACAAAGTCTACACCCGAGTACCTCGGAAACCTTCTTTGTAGGGCCAAGATCTTGTACAAAATTATTTAACGCACTTGGCTTGATACCTTTAGGTTCCTTTTTCAACATCTTCAATAGAGAAATCACAGTCAGAAATAAGATCGACCATTTCTGCGAAAAATTCAGATTCAGACGAGGGACAGTCTTGCAAATTTTCCGGATGCTGTGGGACTGGTACATTAGCACTATGAGGAACGGGTGAAATTGCAGATGGAATATTGTTTGGATGCACAATTGTCTTTATCTCCCAGTTTAATGCAGAAATAGGCATAGTAGCCCTTTCTGACGAACTCAGTTATTTTACGCTGCTGTCTTACCAGTACGAAATTTCCATACATATAGCAGAATGAATCTGAACTGTTCTTGCAGCCCAGACGTAGTATGTTGATATAATTTCAGTAAAAAGATAATATTTTTTATTGAAATACTTGTTAAACATCGTATCCAACTTCGTATAGAACACTTATTAAGACTTTTTTTTTCTTTTCACTAGCAAGCGAAACGCAACTCAGTCTAGCAGACAAACCCCAACAAAATGTCGCCACTCAGCAAAACGTGCTCTTTTGTACCGTGTCTACTACGTCTAGACCCAAGCGGATTATAGAGGGTGACCAGATGACTGCAGGCTATTGAATTAATAAATTAATCTGAAAATTGTAATTAAAGCAACTCGTAAGAAGAGCACTAGTACATGAATGAAATAAAAAACGTAATGTAAGATTTTTAAAAAAACGTGATTCAGGGTGCAAAAATAATTCTAAAAAGTGATATAACATGTCGGCAATGAAACCATCGCAGGGCAGTGTTATCATTATATTTAATGCATAAGTGCAATTAAAAGTCCACAACTACCAATCAGCATTCAGAAAAGAGATCAAAATTGTTTAATTGAGCCACTATAACATAGACATGGCCATGTTAGTCAGCCATGAAACATGAACAAAAATGTACATCACAGATTTCACGTACCTACATCTACTATGCGGTGGCCCTTAGTTTTCAACTTTTGAAAAGTTGAGCTCCCACTCCCGTATTTCGTTTCAATAAAAAAACTATCCAAGCAAAATTGGAAGTCAATCGAACAACTCTAAGCCGACCATGAAGTTTTGAATGTTTACGGTCTGTATTTTGCCGGTTTTAATTTTTACAATATTATTAACTATACTTACATTTAGATTAACTCATTTTTAACCAGATAATTTGTATGTTAATTATAATGCCAAAAGATGTCATTTTAATAATAATAATAATAATAATAATAATAATAATAATAATAATAATAATAATAATAATATGTTTCGATACAGTCAAACCTGTTCAAGACAGTGGACTTTGTATTTAAATACATCATAATACAATGCTTTACATAGTTGTTTTTATTATAATTTAATTATTGAAAAAATATATAAATGCATCACAATATAATACTTCGCACTACATTGTTGTTTTCGAAATTACAGCTCCATTAGTCTGGTCGATTCAATTACTTTCGTTGTTGTGTCTTTATATATTGTTGTGTCTTTATATTATGTATGTTCAGATAGATAATGCAACATGGGATTCACAGGTATCTTTGAGGAATTTTGTAATTCACAATAAATTTTACAGTTAATGACGAATCAGGTGAATGAAGACGTCACAGAAAAGTCCGCAGCCTTGAGGGACCGAAGGATCGATTTGGTGTACAATAAAAAAGCATTTATGAAGATCAGCATGTATAAATATAAATTTTCCATGTTCTTCACCTCTCTTCACCTAACTTCGCAATCATGAGCCGCCACGAGCCGCGATTAGCATAGAGTTTTCAAAGTAACTTCCATTACTTATTGTTTTCTTGTTACTGTTATTGGTGTACTTTTGGAGAATTAAATTTCGCCATAAATGTAATTCTCAGAAAGTCGACCCGTCTGACATGAGCCGGATTTCGGCTGCAGCGAGACGTGAGGCAAGGGGCCGGGAGGTGGAGGGGCGCATGGAGTGGAGCGCTCGCGCAGGAAGCGGGCAGCGGAAGTGGTTGGCCGCCCGGAAGGAGCGCGGCGCGGAGTCCCGGACGGGGAGTCCCTGCGGCCTGCGGGGAGGCAAGGTGCTCCGCTCGCGTGCCTCGGCAGTGGCGTAGGTTCAGTTGGTGTCACCCGGGGCACAACTAATGGTATTACCCACCCACAAAAATATCTATTACTGAATAGTTTATACCTTATTTAATAAAAGTACTACTCGCGCAACTTTTCTTGAACGATGACTTTGCTTTCCCCGCCCTTGAGCAATAAACAGTTGAAGGCTAAAGCTCGCAGCGAGCACTGATGACAACATTCGAAGCATTAAAACTTCGTCGGAGTCAAACAGAACCAACCAAAGCTAGTTGCTTTCGTAGTCGAGAACTTCTGTTCAGCTTTATTACCGTTATCTAAAAAATGCCTGGAGTAGATCTAGGTCCTTCAAGGGAGGCACCTAAAACTTCTTTCTATTGTCCCTGCTGTTGCCTACCCAGGGCGATGACCCGGCCGTACACGTATCAGGTTTGACTTTGATTTTCCAGACGTTGGCATTACTGTACATACTCTAGTGGCCGACTTTGTAACTAATACCCCCATTTCTTCAATCCATCATTCAACCATCAAAAGTTGCGCGAGTAGTGCAAGCATATTTGCACATCTGCACGTAATTCAGAATAGTTGAAATCTATTTTTAAATAAATAATTATATAATTCCAATTCTCAAGTTTTCTAATTGGTGTTACGCGGGGCGGACCACCACCCCTGCCCCCTCACTACACCACTGCACCTCAGGGTTCCCTTCTCGGCGAAGGAAGATATGGCGGCGGTTCGTGGGCAAGGAAAAATATGCAAGTTCTTCAGAATCACACATGAAATATAATTTCAGATTTTCCAATAAAAATTGAATTGAAAGATCAACACAAATCATCTAGGTCACCCCATAAAATTATCGAAATGTTCTACCGCAAGAAAATTGCAAATTTTAGATCTCCCGCCCTGTTAATTAATGTGTTCCCTGTTTCATTTGATTGTGTTTCATTCCAATACATAATTCGCGTGATTGCATGATTCAATTACAGACTGCATGATTCTCGTGATTACATGGTTCATTACCGTGCTATATGCACGAAATTATTGGAAGACTCTTCATTAGTGGCATGTCATCATATTAGTTAGTTTACAGGAAAAGTTAACTGTTCTCGTAACGTCATTCACTGTGCTTAGTAATATCAGGACTCTTGATGCTTCCTTTTACCTTGCATCCTCTCATGGGGATCTTGAAAAAAATATTTATCGATGAATCCAAGGAAACAAAATTATTCGAGAGATTTTACACGCCTTAATGGGTAGCAATCGACTTCAACATCGATCTTCTGCGCATGATCAAATGCTCAAAAATGATGTGCAACTCAAACTGGGAAGCGCAGAAGATCGATACTGTCAATTACTACAACTCTTCGCCGTGCAAAAACTCCCTAATAGAGAGCATACAGGAATCGATTGCAATGTCGATATTCTGCACTTACGCAGATGCACAAACGTGATGCCAAACTCCAACTGCGCAAGCACAAGAGATTGATAGTGCTGTAATGTTTCGACGCATGGTGGAAAAAATAGGAGTGAGCTACTCCGACGCACTACATTTTACTCGTTCTGCGCAGCACCGGTTTGTGCCACGAACCACGTGACTACAACACAGGCACTTCGTTTGAAAAGCCAGTGCAAACGAAGGCCGCCATGTAGGATGGAGAGCAAGAAGTGTTGAGAAACATTTTGGAAATGGCATAAAGAGACAATTTTTAACGAAAAGTAACACGAAGACGGCGTTATTGAAGCAAAAGTTGCAATAAAAAGTGCTTCAAAAATACTCTTGCACATCGTATCCGACTTCAGCCAATGAGCTTCAGCCATCAGTTTGCATCACAATATTAGCGGGAATTTTAAATGCAGCCAATTTCTAAAACAATCATCACTTAGTCATTATTGAAACAGATATATGAAGCATTAAAAAAAATCGCATCTTTTATTTCAATTACACCTGTAATGTTTTATTATTGGTTGGACACTTTATGTCACTTCAAAAACGTTTCTCAACACTTCTCGCTCTCCATGGAACACGGCGACAAGCGTCTGGTCTGGCTTTTCAAACGGAGAGCCAGTGTTGTGGTCACGTGGTTCGTGACGCAAACTGGCGCTGCGCAGAACATGCAAAAATCGGTGGGTGGGACAAGCTTACCGACGTATTTCCATCATGAGTAACCATGAAATGAGGAAAAGTACTGAATAAGAAAAGAAGCAAATCACTCAATGGTAGCGAAATGCTGATGATGCTTTCCGACGCTTCTGTCCTTGCCGCCTGAGCGTACCACAGGCCACTGTTTGTGGTTGACCGCTGTTTGTGCAAACTTCTCATCGGATGGGGCAAAGGAAGTACTCTGTGTTAATCAGTTTTCTCTTCCTGGAAGAGACAGTTTGTAACCAAAGACAGGCTAATGAAAGATACTGACGCAACATCATTTTGTTTTGTCCTTCAATGTCTTCCCTTAGATAAAACTTCTGATACTGATGTATTAAAACTATCTTTCTAAGGGAACCGAAAATAAATTGATTGGACTGCGAATTGTTTTAAATTCCCGTGCTAATGCACACAAAATTATACGAGTAAAATTGTGATATGTAATCCTTTCTGTATATAATACGGTAAGGAAACTTACAGTTTTGCATGATTTGTAGGGCAACAACCACACAAAACTATGCAAATACGAAACTGTTGGATAGGGAATTACTTCTAAAAGTTATCAAAAACATTTAAATTGAGAAGTTTACAATTTTGTAGATTAAGGTGAGCAGAAATCTGCAGTCCGATTTTCAACCTGAAACACACGTTATGCTCGAACGGAACATCGCATGTTACTCGAAAGGTGATGTAATTTTTTAAAATCATGTGTTCCGGTCCCAAAGAAGGTTACGAGTACGGTAATACTTCTCATGCCATGTACAAAATAAGACTAGGAATTTGAACCTTCTATTCCATTTTCAGGTTTTATTTTTACTCAGTACTTCCACTTCGAAAACCAATAGAATTGTCAGCATTGTAAAACTATTTCAAAATTTAAGTCCACTACTTTCTCCATGCCTCTGGGATGGCTCACGGGCAGCGTACTAGCTTCCCGTGCTGTGGTCCTGGGTTCGATTACCGGTGGAGGCAAAAAGAGAGTTGTAGCTTTCCTTTAAAATCGTCCCAGTTTCTGTAGCTGTATGACGGAGAAAAGCTCTAGCAGGCGGATCTTTCTAATTACGGTGAAGAGAATACGTCATGTTCGTCTCATGTCGCTCTTACCCCCAAGCATGGGGATTTAACTAGGCCCAGGCATGGAGGACACCGTTAGCTGGCAGGCGAATTCGGGCTACCGACCCAATAACGCGAAATACATACTTACTTTCTCCATCAATGAATTTAACTGTGTTGGAGCTCAGAGCTAGTATATAAAAATTAATTTCATATAGACCTCTAATTGTGTGGGCAAAATATCATACTATGATTAATTTTCACCAAACAATACTTCAATAGTCTCGGTTAATTAGAAAAATATTCATTACCAATTGAACAAACTCCAGAGGAGTTCCCGGCTTTTAATACATTATTGTATATTATCAGGAATTAAAAACATCCAAGAAACATCGAATTTGTTTTACAGAAAATCCAATAATAATAATAATAATAATAATAATAATAATAATAATAATAATAATAATAGTATAAAATAAACATTTAATAATATGAATATGACGAAACAGTGGAAAACAAAATAACAGATCATTTCATTTCAATTTCGCAGCGCTTTATAGATTATTTAAAAAACTTTTTAATTGTAATTAATAACTTTTAGATAATAATATATATTTGTTTTAATATTAAATTATTAAACTATATTATATTATTTTATTATAATTATATTATATAAATTATTAAAATATATTAAATTATATTCGAATAAGAGTGAACTAAAACTTCTAGATGAAACCTCACGTTGCAAAATGTAGAAATCTCCAATTGATAAAACGAAAAAAAGCTTAAAAGACAACTCTTCATAATTTTTCTATACAAGAGCAGCATGTTCCGCGAGGCCACCGTCCCGCGTCGAGGACCACTAGCGACGGCTTTCGGCAGAGAGGCTTCCCACTGGCGAGCGAGGGTGTTTCGGGGGGCTTTGAGGCCCGAGAACCTCGTGCTGCGTCATATCACTCAGATTACTGTATTGCTTGAAGATCTGTAAAGCGACCGTTGCCTCGTTAAATAACTATTTTACTTTAGTTGGGTTAAATAAACATTACGTAAAATCGAGTTCCTCAATAAAATAGAGGTACATGTCACAAACAACTATTTTACTGAAAAAAGATGGCAGGAGCTACTTAATATAACAAAAAAATTAAAATCAGCAGATTTGTGGCACGTGTCCCTTTTTTACTGGGCCATTCCATTGTTCAGAGAAAACAAACTACTTAGGACCGATTATGCTTGTCCAAAATGTTAACTAGAGGTGTTTTTAACACCCTGCCAAAAATGTTAAATTCAAAGAGAAACTGTCGAAGAAAGCAAAAGCTACGCTTCTGTACATCTAGAAGTTTTCAAGTTTTGATATTTGTGCAATAAATCAATATTATATGAAGGACACTACCCATTATTGCACGAGGCTGCTCAACAATCTCCCTTTCGTCTCCTGCTGAGCAACCAGTGAGCAAGCACAACCTACACGAAGCCTCGTCATCAGTTAAAACATACTATCATTCAGAACTCACTCGGAAACAAGTTATCGATTTAAAAAAACAATACCGAGTCTTGTAAATTGAAACAAGCAATTCAGCATTCAAAAAATCTAGTCGGTTCTTCGCGAAACCTATGCGCGTGGGTTTGAACCTCATATCGCGTAAATATATTTGCGTGTTGGAAACACTTTTGCAAATGTATTGCAATATTACATAACCGTAACAAATTATTATTGATGAAAACTGTATATTATTTTTGCATCAGAAAAGGACCAACAATAAAGAAGAATGAGAACTCAAACCAGCAATTGAGCATTTCAGTAAGTACGAAGAGAATAGGAAATGATTGCGTGGCCCAAGGATTAGGATGGTTCTGAAGCAAAACTTTCTCTCCACGCCTTCGGGTACGCAGAGGTGCGTTCATGGGCTGACCCACTTGGTTTACACGCGTCGTCTTCGCTTGTCTCCGACGCACCCAAAGATACCAGGTTTGCCGAGGCCGCTTACAGATAGCGCCACACCCGCTGTCCGTCAGCGACCTTTCGCACAATCTACGCAGAACTTACGCTTGGGATGAATGCGCGGAGAGAAACGAAGTATAAGCCCGTTTTTTCACACATTCTCTGTGCCATTTTTATCAGTTTGTCATTTCAAAGTAATATTTGCTCTTCTCCAGCCACACGCATGTGTTGCGCCCTACGCGCTCCCCTCCCGTCTCTCTTGTCGGCGTTGTATTTTGGGAGGAGAGGTCACTTCACGAGTGGCATTAGGTGAAAGAGACTAAGAGGAATTTTCTACAGTTAGCCCAAAGCGTCAAATAGTTTTTTTTAGTTTTACCGTTTGCCTTCTTTTCTAAAATTAATGAAGAAAAGTGTGAAATGAGCCAACAAAATTAATCTATCCACTGTACAGAAATATCAGTCTTAATATCAATAGTTCCTGATCCTAAATAATATTCCAATATTCAGCAACTGCAGAAGAACAGAAAGACAGCAAGTTAAAATTTAAACGCTTCGAAAAAATGTATTAAAATTACTCCTTTATTATAAAAGTATTATTTTTATTTACTTAAACATTTTAGCTAAGATATTTTCTTATATTATTTACATGTATGATTCAAATTTTACCCGAAAGACGGAATATCAATTACTTTTTCAAACTACTGGTTTTCAGAAGTGTATTAAAGTACCAAGCGAACCAATTTAATTACTTGTACAAGTTCGATGCGCCCGTGGATGCTTCGTGACAGGTATCGAGAGTCAGTGAAGCGAAATTTTCCCAGAACGTCACTGAGATACGGACGTTCAAAATTGCGGTGACAAGGAGGAAAACCAGAATACTTAGCTAATCATCCAAGAAATCATTTTGTTGTTGTTGTTGTTCGTAAATGCCAATAAGTGTTCTAAATTTGGCGCACGCCTATTTTGCAAAATTCATTTTACTTTCTCGTATACGTACGTATACATATACGTAGTATAAAGAAAGTTATGTAATGTTGGGCAAAAAAATGACGGATTTTTGGAAGAAAAAATTCATTGCCAGGCCTGAAAACGGAAAAGTGGATAAATCCAGTTACTAAATTTAAAAAATTCCTCTAACACGTCGTATAGCCAGAATCCCTGTTTTGCGGGTCCTTGATACCGAGAAATCGATCGACAGCAAAACGTGCGTCCGTCCGTCTGGCTGAGTATATGTGAAAACACTACCGCCTAAACTATGCGTAGGACTATTTCGAAATTCGTCTAATACTAATTTATTCTATATACGTCGAACTGGCTTGAGTTGAAGCTCTGTGATTTTGAAAAGCATTGATTAATTTTTGGGGATACATTACATGAAGTATCAGGGACATTTCCAAAATTTTCTCAAAAATTGCTCCAAATTCTTTCTTTAAATTTCTTGTAATAGAGTAAACTACATTCATAAAGGTGTCAAGGGTCGATTTCACTGTTAACTCTGAATTTGCAAAAATTGTAATTTTTTCTGCTTCTTCCTACAATTATAAAATTGAAGATAGAGATTTTTCTTTCAAATTAAATTTGTTCTCCACATTTAGTTCATTCAGTAAGGTCATATACATTTTTTTGAAACTTTTAGTAGTTTTCGCGCAATATTGAGTGCAACATGTGCAATTTTAAAAAAATAACAGAAACAAGATTTTCTCGAAAATGAATTCAATTTTTCTTTAAACTTTTGATAGGTATAGTGATAAAAGCACTCCATAAGATGACATAAACGCCATTTTGCTTTATTCTTTAGTTGTTTGTACAAAAATGTATTTTTTTACTTGCCTCTCACGTCGTTCATATTTACATTAGCGGCGATATTTTCACATTATTATATTTATGAGCTCATATGCTTTAAATAATGTTATTTAAAGTTTCTTGGAAACTCAATAGTTTTCTGTGAAAACGAACTCAAATTTCCGCATTTTCAGATACGTTCAATCGCCATTTTCTCAAAAATGGCTCCAATTTTTTTCTTCAAACTTTTCGTACAGATAGTGCTAATTTTTCTTTTTAATACGGAACAAAGTTCACTTTGGTGTATTCTTTTGTTTTTCAAAAATTACACAAATATATATTTTTTTAAATATCTCTCACGCCTTTAATATGCGCGCGCGCGCGCGCGCGCGCGCGCACACACACACACACACACACACACACACACACACACACACACACATACACACACACACATTATTACATTTGCGGGTTAATGTAGTACCTTGAATGACTTAAATGAAGTTTTTCAAAAACTCAAAAAAATTTCTGTGAATAAGAGTTTCAAATTTCATACAGTAACGCTTAAACACCATTTTCTTAAAAACTACTCTTACCCTTCTTTAATATACTCCTACTACTTACCCTTCTTTAATATGTTTAAAGTAATATTGCGGTTCTAGTATTAATAAATCAAAATATTAATAAAATTAAAAAAAAGTACTTTGGGCGACGATAGATAGCAGCTGGCAAAAGTATATGAGAAGATGGAAAAGCTAGGCCAGACAAAATAAATAAGAAAACTAATTAGTAAGAGAAAGTCTGTACCATTCTATAATTAAGTTAATTTTAGTTAAATATATATATATATATATATATATATATATATATATATATATATATATATATATAAATATATATATAAAGACACAAGTGCGTTGTTTTACAGCGCGGTAATCTCTGAATTCACTGAACCAATGCCCATGAAATTTTTGTGCTAGCATTCTATAAAGGCCTGGAGTACTATAGGCTATGATTTACAAACATGAACAGTAATATATTTTCAAAATAATTACTTTTCTGGGCATTTTTCGCCTAGCTTTACATCACAGATTCAAGAGTGAATCAATGCCAGTAGTTAAGCTGTGCGCCACCAGAGGACGACGTCTGAGATCTACTACTGATTTCATCAATGTCAAGAATTATTATGAAATTCATTGGAGATCAAGTTATGTCCCTGTTAAGGTTATGTAATGTCCCTGTGTGAACACTTGAAAGAATGTCGTAACTGAAGTGGTAAAGAATGTCCATGTTCAGGCATTGCTCTTTGTCCGTGTTATATACAAAGTGGCAAGAAATTATTGTGAGTTTGAAAGTGTTTAATAATTGAAATAGTTTGAGAGAATAAAAAGTACAATAATATACAGCACAGAATATACAGTCATGTACAATGTACAATATATAGATATCGTATACAATCTAAACAACGTCTTCTTTTACAGAAATTTGTGATAATTGAATTGTTTGACGAAACGAGTGTCACAATTGTCAAAACAGATTACAAATGCCAAGAGATAATATCGTAGGCTTCCGCGGCCAGAATCATGACCTGGGCTGTCAGGGTACTGCCCTAAAGAGGACCGCGATATGTCGGTCGAAACGTCGGCACCCCATCCTTCGACGCGGCGTCACCCGGACAGCCCAGATCAAGAGGTAGGCAGTCTACTAAAATTTTGAATCGGCTACTCAGAGGGAAGATCGACTTGAAGTACTCACTCGTCCCATTGAAAATAATACTGCAAGAAGGGGAGAAATGTGAATAATTCTCGAAGTAGTAGGGCAGCTGTTCATTAGGACTCTCAATTTGAATATTTACATAGTTCTTAGGTTCCAAATGGTAAAATGGAAAATGTGTATATATTCTCTGTCCATCCAGTAAATTATTTTCTTCAATATGCGAAGGAAGTTTGAACAGTGGTGTGTAATTCTTTAATGATCATTTACATATTAAGACTAATCTATAAAGTTGTTTTGCATATCAATTGCTCCCAATGAATGAGTTCATTCATATTTTTCTAAAAACATATTAGCAAAAATTAATTTCTCTAAAAATATTTTTGTCTAAGCAAATAATATCTGGGAGTCTTTGGTTTCTATTATTCAAATTTCAGGATCCACAATCTTTATCACTTGAGATAAAGTAATGATGCTAATATTGTTTTGTTATGTGGTTCACGGCATTGCCAATTTATTATTTACACATAATGTCATGTTGGTGGAGCATTAGTTTTTAATGTATCAGTCCCATGATGAATTGATTTACCTGAACAAATAAGTTTTATACTACACTTTACTAGCACATAGGTCATTAAACATACATATTTTTTTCGTCTTCAGAATTATAAAAACGGGTAATTATGCGAATCAGAAAGTATTATATGTAACAGAATAGATACAAGTATTTTCATTTATTTTTACGATTATGAATCATCAATTACGTTATGACATCTATAACTATTACTCCTCATCTACCTTCTACCGTACCCGTGCATAAACTTCCGCATGTTATACACAGCTTAAAACAGTAAGTCCCTTCAGAGTCACGAGTTGACAGATCAATTTCAAAACTTTCTTTATGAATGCAATAGAAGAGAAAGTATAAGAATAGGATACGTTTTACGTGGCAATTTATTGATAGTGTTGGAATATTATATAAAACTCCACAAAAATTATACATGAGATTCTGCAAGTATTTTATTTTGTAGTTTAGATTTATTTATTGTTTTTAGTTATAAAGTGAATGTTTAGAAGCTGGAACTTCAAATAAGAAAAATGTAATTATTTGTGAAAAAGTGAGCGAGGTAATCCGGAAATTTCCAAATGGGTGTCAAGAGAAGACAGCTATCGTGGCGTGGCCGGGCAGAGCATGGCAGGGAGTAGGGCGGAAAGGGATACAATGGAAGAGATAGAGGTAGGTCCCGCCGCAGGGCATGAAACTTTTGAATTCCTCTTCCTGTATAATAATTTACTGTAATAAATGCCCGAGTAACGCCGGGTACTTTAGCTATTCATATAACTTAATTTTAGTTAAATTTAAAGTTAATTTTAATACTTGAATGTTTTGAACGTATGAATAATTCAATATTTGAATGATTTAATGACATCACTCAAAAAGTGAGATTTGTATTACGTGTGGTACATGGGAAGCGATGTGTGATTTGGTTGTAATCTGTTTTCAAGGGTGTATGGTCTAATTTTCGCAGTCTTTTGCATTTATTTCACAGTTAGAAAATTACAATCTGATTCGGTTAAAAAATGTAATAGTCTTTGTGAATTGTAGTTAAACTGTTAATTTAGGGTGTCCGTTACCACTGTCAATATATCATTGACACGTAATAATATTATAAGCAAAATGGATATTAGAAAATGATTCCAGGATAACCAGTAAGATGTGTCCACAGTTTCGAAAGGAATCTAGATTTGTCCTTAACAATAAGTAGTTGATTATAAGAGTGTGGTTATCTTATTGATTTAGAGATTGACATTTACAAACAATAGTATCATATAGCAGAATTACATTTCCTTTCTGAAATCTGATACCCAAGTATTTAAATGTCATAACTACGTCTGCATTCACCATTTCTCAATATTCCTACTGCCTTATCTTTTTATCATTTCAATACATTTTACGATTGGTGACTTATAAGAATCGTGTAAAAATATTATTGGCTTGAGATCATCATTATGATAACACTATCGTACTTCTCGAATACGCGTTTATTCCTTCTTTAATTCAGCGATAACTGCCTTGATAGCAAAACCTTTCATATGTCTAAGATGTTCATAGAGAGGGTGATATTTTAAATATTTCAAAACTATTGTAAAAATTAAGAATAAAAAATTCTGAATTTTTGTTTTTTGTTTTTCATGTAAAGCATAAAAACGTATTTAGATCCGTAGCAACGAATCACCAAGAAAGAGAGTTGAGTCCACGGATTTTAAAATTTTGCAGATCAGTGTCTTTTACTCAGTGTAAATATGAGCTCTCCCTAGTTGCAATATTCTGATAATGAGATATTTACCCTGTTTAAATCTCAAGGCAATAATTAATAATTTTATAAAAAGTATATTTATTATGTTGGTTATAAACAGTTTATGAATTCTTTTTAAAATTTTAAAATTAAATGCATAATTAATTTTACGAATTATTGAAAATCCCCAAAGAAGAATGTGACGAACGAACTACTAATGAACATATAAACGAATGTGTCATATAGAAGTATTGTCTGTTCCGAAGGCTTGCTCCTACACTGTTAGAAGGCTTTTTTTATTTATTTATTTTACGTCAAAAACAGTTCAAACTGCGTATGACTTGCTATGGGGAAAAATGAATTGTGTGCACATTTTCAAAATTGTGTGATCCCTACACTAAGTCATATACTACTTAAATTAAAAAAAACAACAACAACAACCCTCCCATGTAAAAAAATATATTTTCAAGGATAAATAAGCAATAAATTTTGGCTGTTATCCATGTTGTCCTTCGGAATAATACTTCCTGCCGCGACAACATGGAAACGATAATTTGAATAATCGTATTTCCCACTGAATTCTGGAAGACGTGCACAGAAAATGAAGTTACATTTATGTCCAGAAGCAAAACAAGGGGCCATCTCAGCATTTGCTCAATGGATCAGGGAAACTGGAGAAAAAACCTGATCGAGATGGGGGTCATTGACCCGGAGGCTGTAGTACAATACTTGTTACAGGTTGTTTATACACATTTATACAGTCCAAATGGTAAATAATGCATTATGTATTGTTAAAATTAATGTTACTTTTCTTGTGATGCTCAGTATAGTCTCTAATTGTATAGAAACAGTTATGCAGCAGAAACGATTTCACTTGGGATTTAAACTTTTCTATCGAATTTAATCGTTTAATGTCGTCTGGCAAAGTGTTGTAAAATAATGTACATGTATTGTATGTGAATTTTTTGTATTGAGCTGTTGATACTGTCACCTGATGAATATGATTTCTACGTCGAGTGTTATAGTAATAGACATCGGCATTTTATGAAAATATATTCCCGCCCTTAAGCAAGTCATTTTTGACAAAAACAACTGATTCGTAAATAAACAGACAAGGTAATGGTAAAATTCCTAGATTAATGAAGAGAGGTTGCATGAATGACGTGGGTGGGATTTGGTTATTATTCGTACGATTCGTTTTTGTAATATAAAAGTCTGGGAGCTATAAGATGTATTTCCCCAGAATATTATGCCATATCTCAGGCGGAAATGAACATTCGCGAAATATACACAACGAGCAGTATGAAGGCTGACTGAATTTGAAATAATTCTGAACGCTTAGCATAATGAACTTAATTTTGTGTTCAATTCATTTAAATGGACGTTCCATTTAAGGTTTGACTGAATTGAGAGACCTAAAAATTTTGTTGTCTTAACATCAGTCAATGGTACACCTTTCATTTTCAATGGAGCTCAGAATTGTTTATTTGAAATGGAAAACTGCATTAAAACCGTTTTCTTTTGTTTACTGTTAATTTGTTATTTCGGAACCAATTTGAAACATCTGATATTGTGCTATTTACGGTTTCTTTATTGCAAAGGATGTTCGTGTCATCTGCAAAGAGAACCGTTCTTCCGTTTCGAATCGTCGAGGGCATATCGTTTACGTAAAGTAGGAACAGAATAGGGCCTAAAATCGATCCTTGAGGAACTCCACATGCAATGTGCAAAGAGTCGGAAAGGTGCGTACGTAATGTTCCATCATTCCAGTAAGGTATTTGAACTCTCTGAGATCGTTGTTTAAGGTACGAACATAACCAATCTAGAGCAATACCACGGACTCCATATGAAGGTAATTTTGAAAGTAAAATGTCATGATCAATGACGTCAAAAGCTTTTGAGAGATCTAAAAATAATCCAATAGGTGCCTCGTTTTGATCCAATGATGAGGCGACATCTTTAAGAAAAGAAAAATAGCTGTTTCCGTTGATTTTGATTTTCTAAATCCATGTTGGCAATCTGAAAGCGCACCGTGTTTACTGAGAAACGTTTCCATTTGTACGTAAAAATGTCTCTCTAATATTTTTGAAAAAACTGATAGAAGAGAAATGGGTCGATAATTTTGAATTTCATTTTTGTTGCCTTTTTTGAAGAGCGGCTTAATTTTAGCTGTTTTGAAAAATATCTGGAAACGTTTCGGTGCATAACGATGAATTAAATATGTGAGTTAACGGGTGTATAATGGCATACGCACAGGTCTTTAACAAAGCATCCGGAAATTCATCTAAACCGGACGAATATTTATTTTTTAGTATACCGATTATTTTGAGAATTTCATAGGAAGAAGTTTCGGAAACGAACATCGTGTCTAAAATTTTGGGTGAACTGTCTATTATTGAATTTTGTGGCTGAAGACCCTGAGTGAGATCGGCAGCAATTCTCGAAAAGTATTGGTTAAAGAGACTAGCCACTGTTGCCGGATCGTTCATATTTATATCGTTATATTTTAAAACAACATTCTCTACAGGGTTTCTAGTTGATTTGGTCGTATTTTTTATTATATTCCACATTGCTTTTGTTTTGTTTTTTGAGTTCAAAGATCCTGATCGTGTTTCATGATTTTAGCCTGCCTTATGACTTTTCGTAACAATGTTTTGTATTTTTTAAAGTAGATAAGGAAATCTTGAGATACGTTATGACGTTTAGAAATGAAAGAAAGAATTCGCTTGTTTTTACAAGATGTTCTAATCCTTTGTGTTATCCAAGAATTGCTTTTCCGTGAAATATTTAATTTTCTTTTTTGAAGAGGAAAGCAAGTGTTAAAATGAAATGAAAGGGTTGAAAAGAAAAGAATTATATTTGTCGTTTGTATCAACAGCATTATAAACCGCTTCCCATGACTCCTGCATCAAGTAATCAATGAATAATTTTATTTTACTTTTTGTAAACAATCTAGTCATAGGTGTATTATTTATTGTGTCAGTGATCGCATTTCTTATAATGGTAAGAATTTATGCATCGTGGTCACTGTATCCTAAATCTTTTGTTTCAACTTCATATCGAGTAGTAGTTTTTTTAATTATAATTTGATCAATTGCCTTCATCGAATTTTGTGTGATCCGTGTAGGTACATTAATTGTAATGTCTAAATTGAAGGAATTAATTAAATTGAGAAACTTTTCTTTCTCGCAAGATTCGACCAGAAAATCAATGTTAAAATCTCCGCATACAAGGGATTCAAAAGAGCGATTGCTGACTTTATTAAGTGTTATCTCCAGATTTTCTAAGAACAAAATATAATCTGCAGTTCTCTTTGTTGGAGGTCTGTAGATGCAAAGTTATTATCACCTTTAGTGAAGTAAGATGTACAACAGAAATTTCGAAAATATTTTCAATGGAACACACATTTAATTCCGCCAAGGGGATAGAATCAATATTACTTCTAACGTAAATACAGGAACCCCCATACGTAGGACCTTTATGCGATTCTCTCTCTGCAATAAAAGCCTGCAAGGTAAAAGTTTGGAATTTGGAAAATGCTTAGTTCATTTGGAGATAACCAATGTTCTGTAAAGCAAAGAACATCCATTTGATTTAGATCGCTCTGTAGAGCTGCCTCGATAAACTCAGTTTTATTTGAAAGGGATTGAACATTATGGCGAAGAATGTTTATTTTTTGCAAGTGCCTACACGAATGTTTTTCTGCTGCATCCGACTGTATTTGCTATATATTTACTCCATTTTTACCTCGAGTGTGTGGTCGAAGGTTGTAGTGTGTCCCGGCAGTGACAGGTTGTGAGGAAGAGGGGGCATCAGGTGTAGATGAATTGGTAGTGGGAATGGGAGAAACGGGAGTAGGTTCAGAGGAAGAGGCAACAGGGTTCGAAATAAGGGTGGGGGGTGGAGAACGTAAGGAAGGTGAAGGGAATGGATTTTTGGCTGCAGACTGCGTAGGACTGGAGTTGATGATGTATTGTGCAAGCTTGTTACCGACTGCATGTTTTCCAGCTAGGTTAATGTGAAGACTATGCCGGGTGAAGTGTTTTGCTGAAAGAAAAACAATTTCAAAAAGTGTGACATTTGTTTCTCTCAGCTGCAGTTTTAATTGTTGGTTTGCGTGCTTAATCTCGCTGCATAGTGTTGGTCTGTTGTACCAGAAGGGCAGAGTCGAGACTACAATGCTAGTATTTTGGGCGGCACATTGTAATTTGTTTACATGTTGCTCAGGTGTAAAGTTACCGCCCAAGTTAATGTCATTCTGCCCTCCTATGATAATGACTGTGTCCTGATTGGTCAGTGTCTTTGTGTGGGTGTCCAACTCTGCAGTCACATCTGCAAACCTCCCGTTAGGTTTAAAAATAGATGAGACTGAGAAATTGGAGGGTAACTTCCTACTTAGAATGGAGGAGAGATGGCGGCCATGACTGTCAGCTAAAATAAGTACCTGTTTTTTAGGCTCAGTAGGAATGTCTTTATTTTCAAGTGAGCTAGGATGTGCAGCTTTACGTGTTTTGGTTTTGACGCGCTTCCTAGCCTGTTTGCGTTGGTTTGTGCATGAACTTGTTGATGATAGAGAAGGGTGGTGAGGATCAGGAAGGTGAGGAAAATCTGTTTCATAATCTAAAACACTAAATTTGTTTTGAGTTGTGACTGGATGCGGTGCTTGTGTCTTTTGTACAGTCACGGGTGTACGGTTGGTATTATTCGCTGTGTTGCCGACTTGTACCCAACCGTCTGTGTAGAGAACGACCTCTTCCAACCTTCGGATATGTTGATCTAAATTATGGTTTACGTGTGTGAAGGCTTTCAGAAGGTCGGCTTTGAGAGTGTAGAGAGTAAAAAGAGTAGATCGAGCAGTAGTCATGTCGCGAATGCGTTTTAATGTACGTGATAAAAATTTGGAATAAATACAAGAAAACCCAGATAAGAACAACAAAAACCTAGCTTTATATGTTAAAAGTGTAAAATTGATGTGTATTCAATAAATTAAAAAGTAAGATTCAATATAAGAACGAGAAGGTATGCTACTCACAAAATCTATTGAAGCTAGTACAAACGAAATTTGGCAATGTGGCTACGTAGAATTTCTTCCACTTAAGCTGCAACTGTTTAATACAATCAGTAGATTATACTTTACTGTAATTAGATAAAAGATATTATCTGAAAGGTTGTCTTCGTTGTATAGAATAAGATTTGAAACACAAATTCAAACTTTTTGATACACTGTCCTCGTAACGTTCAAAACAACGGAATTGTCACTTGTCACAGAAAATACAATAAAGCTTTCAGAAAATTAATTCGCATAGTGATTTAATATTGGAAAATTAACTGAGCTGTGAATATGTTTTGACACTTATCAGCACCTCGTAAATCTGAAAGTTCGTTGAGGTTTGAATGTCCGTTTAAATTCGTAATTTTTTTTGTCTTGGTTATAGCAAAAAAATCGGTTGGAATTATATTTTCAGCTAACCTGCAACAAGTAATGAACACACTTAAAACACACTAGGCACAGACAAATCACTAAAAACGGTATATAATCACAAAATATCAAGAGCACAACCAGATGCGTCCGTCTCGAAAGATGGCGTCAACCCGTCCTTCCAGCTTTTGGAACTGATATTGGAACTAGAGTTTCTAGACTGACATGCCGGCCGTAAAGCGCCAGATCTGACGTCGCACAGATACCGACTGGCCAGCTCCTCTATTGCTTCTTAGCGCAAATTGTAAGCCGTGAATAAATATTTAATTTTTCATTATGTTATTTATATGAATTTAAAATTATTTAATTCATGATCATTTTGCAAATGTTATGAAGACAATTAACACAATATTAAAAAATGGATTTTCAAGCAGGTAGAAAGTAAACAATGATATGCTTTACTTCTAAAAGAAAGAAAAAAACTTGCCCAGTACTAATACTATGTATCATTTTAATTTAAGTTTTTCTAGGTGGAAAAACTAAGCGTTTAAGGGAAATATACTATGTTCATCTTTATGTTCGCTTTTGAAATATGGAAATAACAGTTGAGTATTACCTGACTTCATTTTTACAAGTTTTTGTTGAATCAACCGATTGAATGGAATGGCTATCAGCCAGTGGCGTGCATTCCAGGTAAGCTAGGTATGCTGCGCCTACCCTGGAGAACAGACAGTTAAATGTAATTATTATATTTTGAAATCACCACTTACGCCATAGAGAATTAAGCTTGGTTTTTAAAATTCTGCCAAGTAAGTGTACATTGGCTCGCGTTGGCACGCGGCCCTTCATTGAGCATACACCGCTGTTGCTGACGAAGACAGAAAGCGGTTGAAAGAGACGGAGATAGTAGGCGCCGCAACCTGGCCCGAAGTGAGCATGACGTTGTTCTCCATCTAAATACATTGGGCAGTTCGCGCATGCGCTCTTTACTTTCTAGAAGCTCCATTTGGTAGTATGCAGACCGCTGGTAAGCGCCGCCACCCGGGCCCACTGCCGCGGCACGCCGCCCAGGCTGGCTCTGCATTGAGCTTGCAGATGTGTTCGCATGCGTACGAGTCGACACACTGGTATAAGCGCCGCCAGCCACGTAATGCCACGGTCTTTTTCTTGTGGATTTATTTGATCTGTGCGTGTTATTCACAGTGTGCATATTATTTTTGAATGACTTTTATTTTTGTGTGCGCTGTCTTTTTGTGCTACATAACGGTATAATACTGTGCTCTGGCAGAAAATACATTTATAATTGAGGATATTAAAAATATATATACAGTTGTACTTTTGTGGAGAAAAGTGAATTATTCGTTTAGGGAGGCCTGTTCCAGAACCTGTCTTCGGTCAGTTCTTAGCGCAAAGAAAAGGAAAGGAAATATTTCCGCTACATTACCACCTCAAAACATGAAAACGCCAATTGGTTAATAGAAAACAGAAAACTAATAATTTATTTTGCTGGGCCATGATCAGTGTTTTCCCATATTCGTAATGTGAGGAATAAGGAATGCTATAACAATTTGCACAGTCTCCCAAAAACAATCACAAAAATTATCGATAACAGAGTCATTTGTGTCCACTTATTCAGCTGGCCTGTTTTCCAGTGTCAGCATCGAAACTTAAATTGATCAGATGTAACGCAACATAATTACACAGAACTAATAGAGTCGTATTAAAATGCCTGATTAACGCGACAATTGTTTTTTCAATGCAGGAATTACCTTTCGGAAGGCATCGTAAAAATGTGTTGGTTAGCATAGGCTGTGTTGATCGAACTTCTAAATTTGTTGACTATGTTACGACCTTACAACAACACTTAAAATTTGCCAAAATATTTAAAAGGCACTTCTTACAGAATTCAAAATGATTTAATTTTTGCAATTAGTAATTTCTTGTGTAAATCTATTAAAGAAAACATTTCCATGGCCCAGCATGTTGCAATTGTTTTAGATGAAATATAAATATAGATAAATAAAAATAAAATATAGTAATTGATCAGATGCTATGTCGTGAGAGAGGGCAGTGCGAAGGAAGCTTCTTAAGAGTCGTGAGCGTTGCCAAATAAGCAGGAATAATAGTGTTTCTTATACGGGATGCAGCGCTCATTGCGTTCCGAAAGATAACTTACGGTTATTTACGACGTGTGAAGCGTTCAAAAGGCAGAGGTTGATAATTGACTTTTGGTTTACTGAAAATTGTGGGAGCGTATGGGTAGGACTGGCGTTATTCCAGACGACGCAATAATAATAATAATAATAATAATAATAATAATAATAATAATAATAATAATAATAATAATAATATAATGTCTTTTTCATATAATGATTTAATTTAAAACGCAGAGAACTGAATAAATTTACGTTTTGTCTTCCAAAACAGGCTCCAAATCGCACTCTTGCTATTTACAGAGCTTACTCAGTCAAATTGGTCACCGCACGCCCCTGCTATCAGCAATTCATGCATTTCATATCGATCCATTCTTGTTGTCTATAAAGAACACACATCGACTCGACACATCTCTGATACGCGATGAAAGACTGAACAATTTTATTCCTAAAAAAATAAATTCCAAAATTGTTTCAGTCCCTGTACATCACTACACCCGTAATTTATTATTAATTTGGAATATGTGCATAAATTAACGGAAAACTAAGCACCCTCTGACCATAAGGGAAGTGTCATTGGTTTTGTTAAATACCCAGGAAGACTGAAAAAATGCACAATTCATGAAACAGTTTTTTTTAAAAATATTTTATATTAACTCGCAACCTCTCATACTTGAAGTTGCGACTCTATTCTCATAGTCGTCTGCTGGATGGCAAGACCCAGCGCCGACCTATCGTCCGCCAGTGGGGTTTCCCCCTAACCAGGACTCTCCCACCAGCGGGCCACCGCTTCAGTCGGGACAAGCTCTAAGCTTCCGACCGGTCGCCCAACATGTGTGGAAGTGTAGTGCATGTTAGTGTAAGTGTGTGTGAAAGGGGTTAGGATATGACAAGGAATGAGCAGGGAAGATCGTGCACGGTCCATGGCCCGTTTGTTAGGGTACTGCTCCGGCATTCGCATGGTTTTGATCGGAGAAACCACGGAAAACTACGGTGGAGCAGCGGGCCACTAGAATTCTCCTCCAGACAGCGAAAGAACTCTACCTAGCTATCTGGCTAGAGTCGCAAATCCTGCCATCGTTGGGTCCCAAACCCATGACCTCCCGGTCAGAGACACTGCAGTGACATCAGTTGATGCCCTGAGACACCTCTCCCGGTACTTTCCTAGGGTACCACGTGATACTCGGCGCGGTGGACACGCGCGAAGCTCGGTCATATATGGGTGGCTTTTCTGTAGTCGTACGATATGACTGATTCATGCGCAATTCCAAGCAAAGCTCTTGAAATCTCAACGATATGAGGAGAAACGTTCTACAATTGCCGTGGCGTGGGCGATAGAAAACGGGGGGAATATATCAGGGGGAATCAACCGCGAGACTCGATTTATATTCTGCAAATGAAGTTCCTTTCCTAACGGTTGCTTCCTGGTGGATCCAACAAGTATTTTGAAAACTTATATTAAATACAGGGGTGATGTAAAGGTGAATAGATTCGTTGCTACGTTTCGGTTATCTTGACAAGCTGTTAGGAGTACAACAGTTTTATCTTGATAAAGATCAGAATAAACAAGGAACTACTTCAGATATAGCTAGAGCCTAAAATTATCTTATTGTGAAAATGAAAACATGACAATACAAGCATGATTATAGAAAAATCGATTTGTTTGAGTTTTAAAGAAGTGGTGCTACAACTCTTTTTATACGAGTTATTAATTTCTCGCTTATTGCTTTCGCAGAATATACAAAGTATTGTAATACTGCGGGGGAAAAGGCGATTTTTTTACTGAAAAACTCTTATTGCCGGCCCTGGTAATAAAAAGTGGATAAATCTCGTCCCTGTGTATAGTAAATTACTTCCTCTAACAGGTTGTGAAGTGAGAATCCATGTTTTGTGGCTCCTTGCTACCTAAAAATTGGATTACGGCAAAACGTCTGTCCATCTGCCTGTGAAAAATGTTAGCGACCTAACCTTAGGCAGGATTTTCACCAAAAATGAAATTCCTCAATCGACCTGACTCATGTCGCGACCCTTTGAATGTCAAATGGATATTTTTATTTTGCATAATGCTGTGACGTACTAGAGTGAAAAACACAGACGACTGTTCTGATTGAATAAATACAATATATTTACAGATTTTTACAATTAATGTACAATGATATGATACAAAAATCTAGCCCCTTGGCAACCTTTCGATTCTCTTAGCCGCGAAACCCCGCGACCGTCCCCTAGGCCTCGCCCAGAACCACTGCTTCGGAAGCAGCAAAAAGCAACGCGAAGTGCGAAGCTGTCGGACATAGAGTCCCGTAACTACACCAGTTACATGGCTTGTCGCCAAACCGATCTTCGACCTGAAGATCACGTGCAAGGATTGCACTGGAGATACCTCTCGTCTTTCGACACCCAGCGTATCCCGCGAGGCTCGTGTCGGCGCGGCCTTAAATATCCCCGGCTCGCCCCCACCCTACAAGCAGCGGGCGTCACACGGCTCGCTGGCCAGCCTTTCCAGAGCTACAACCGACACCTCCTAGACTCGCATCCGCGCGCGTCCCTTTGAAGGAAATTCCAGCCGGGATTCCTGAGGGCTTTTCACCCGGCGCGGCGTGGCGCCGCCACCCTCCACCCACATCCGGCTTAACGCGGGTTTCCCCGAAGCGGCCCGACGCACCGGCGCCGGACCAGGCGACGCTACAGACCCTCCCATGCCGGGGGGTGAGAATTTTTTTTCGCAGCAAAATATGCCCAGGAAAAAAATTCTGCTAAGTTACCTGGTCGAGAGACCTCTACATCCTAATTTTTATATGAACATGAACATAATTATACCAAAATATCAAACCCTATTTAATCGAAATGTGTGAAATAAATCTCTGGGCTGTCCCCCTCCCTTTTCACCTAAGCTATGTTGCCAGTACATTTAAACCTTACTCCTATATACATAAATATACATAAGTATTCTTGACGCATCTTGAATTACATATTATCCTGAAATACAAATATTTACTTTACATTGAAATATTACATAATAATTCTTGACGCATCTTGAATTACATAAGATCCTGAAATACAAACATTTACTTTACATTGAAATATTACATAATTGTGGAATTCGTTACATACATCATGTGCCGTTCTTAACTGAATTTATTGACACATGTATGTATCTACATATAAAAATATATAAAAAAAAACAATTTTACCCTTGAATTTACAAAATTATTTACATAGAATTTCACCGACATTTATACATGTCATGAACGTGCGTGTTCCCTATTCTCGCCGGTGGATCAATTCACATCATCAAACATGCGACTAAGTGCATCTGCATTAACATTTTCTCAGCCCTTTTTGTGCCTGATGCGTAAATCGAGGTGCTGGATTAAAAGAGACCAGCGTAATAATCTGGGGTTTTTGCCGGCCGTATTACGCAACCAGACCAACGGATTGTGGTCGGTTTCGACCTGAATTGTGGCCTGCCCGTCGAGATAAAATTTAAGTTTATCCAACCCCCAAATCAGCGCTAAACACTCTAGTTCTGTGGTGCCATAATTCATTTCGGCATCATTTAATTTACGGCTTAGAAAAACGACTGGTTGTTCTACTCCCTCGTCATTTACTTGGTAGAGAACCACGCCTAAGCCTCTCCGAGAAGCATCTGCCTGAACTCGAAATTCCTTGTTATAATCAGGTGCATATACCGCTGTTTTTTCACTGAGAGCTTGTCGCAGCTCATTGTAAGATCTTTCACATGCCTCTGTCCAGACGATCTTACCCTGGCGTTCGCGTCCACGCAGTACATCGGTAAGCGCCGCCGCCTTCTCCGCAAACCCTGGTATCAAACGTCGATAGTATCCTACCAAACCGAGCAAAGAACGCACTTGTTTCTTTGACTCTGGTCTGGGAAAGTTCTGGATTGCTTGTATCTTGGCTTCGGCCGGTCGCAATTTCCCGTTACCGACTACGTATCCAAGATATTTTACGTTAGCCCGCGCGAACAAACACTTGCGCGGTTGCACTGTCAATTTGGTGGATTTTAATATTCGAAAGACCGTCTCTAGGTGTCGAATGTGTTCTTGCCAAGTGTTACTGAAAACCGCGATGTCATCAAGGTATGGTACCGCGAATTCTTGGCATTTATTCAACAAGGTGCCCATAATGCGACAACATTGATAGGGACCGTTCTTTATTCCGAAAGGTAATCTAAGGGGCCGGTACGTGCCGAAACTGGTCACGAACGCCGAATACCTTTGTGCCCTTTCCGTAAGACCGATCTGCCAAAAACATTTGCAAAGGTCCAGTACACTTATAATTTTAGCTGCAGCTACCTGCTCTATCCGTTCTTCGAGATTGGGTAACGGAAAGTATTCGGTCTTAATAATTTCGTTGAGGCGCCTATAATCGATACAGGGCCGTGGTTTTTTGCCCGGTGCTTCAACCAATATCGTGGGAGACGTATAATCACTCTCCGCCTCCACAATGGTATTGTCGCGAAGCATTCTATCGATTTCTTCCCGTAATATCTTAGCCTGCCTCGGCGATGTACGGTAGGGTACGCTTCGAACCACTTTGCTAGTATCAGTTAACTCGATATCCATAGTTGTGATATCTGTCCATCCGGGTTTCTCACTAAATATAGACCTGTACTTACAAATGACCGTTTTCAGAGCGTCGCGAAACTCCGGTTCGACCTCAGTCCCGCTCAGCATTTCTTCCGCGTCAAAGTCGCAACAATCCAATTTAAGCGCATAGCGATCTAGCGCGTCTTCGTCACCTGCGTCTGTCACAGTCGTAGAACTAAGCACATTCAAGTACTCTGTCCTCTGGTGGTATCTTTTAAGCATATTAATGTGATAGACGCGGGGTTCCTTCCGCCCCGGCATCTGGACCATATAGTTATGCTCCGAAATTTTCTCGCGAATCTCGCCCGGCCCTATCCACTGAACCGCGAGCTTCCGCGTCCTGTTAGGTGCGAGAACCAACACCTTCGCGCCTATCTCGAAAGTACGTGAGACCGCCTTCCGGTCGTACCACACTTTACGTTTCTGCTGTTCTTCAGCCATTCTATTGTGAGCTAGGTCACGGGAGCGTTTCAAACGATTGATTAATTTGAATACATGCTCAACTACAGAATTTTCTTCACTTTCCGCAGTTCCCGCAAGCCTTTCATAAAGAAGTGTCATGGGGGTACGGAGATTCTTCCCGTACACCAATTCGGCAGGAGAGAAACCTAATGATTCGTGCACACTCGTGCGCAACGCGAACATAATAGCGGGAAGCTGGCATTCCCAATCCGTCCCTGCCTCCAAACACAGAACCTTCATAAGCCGGTTCATAGTTCGATGCATTCTTTCGACTGCGTTTGATTGAGGATGATACGGCGAACTTCTCACCAGTTTAATGCCAAACCGCTCGGCGAATTCCGCTGTCAAAGCACTCGTGAAGCAAGTGCCCTGGTCGGTTTGCAATTCGCGTGGAAATCCTATTCTACTGAATAATTCTAGTAATGCCTCAATTACAGTGACCGAAGTTAGGTCCCGTATCGGAATAGCCTCGGGATACTTCGTGGCTAAACACATCGCCGTTAAAATAAACTTGTTTCCGGAGACCGATTCTGGAAATGGGCCACACGCGTCGACATTCACTTTCTCGAATGCCTCGCCCGTTATAGGAACAATTTTCAAAGGCGCGCGAAGTTTTTCGCCGCCGTTTCCTACTCGTTGGCAACTGTCGCAACTACGCACATAGTTTTCAATATCCTTATAGCAATTCGGCCAGAAGAAATATTTGGCCATGGCATCTTTGCTTTTTGTGACCCCCAAATGGCCGTGAGCAACTTCATGACAGAGTTTTAAGATCGTGCCACGATACACCCGCGGTATTACTAACATAGTGAACTGCTCTCCGCGCTTACTATGCCGGACACGAAACAATAGGCCGTTTTTCATAACATAATCGCGCCGATCCGTCTCGGGTCCTTCCGCACGCTCAATCAACGGCGCGAGCTCCTTGTCTTGTCTCTGAGCTGTAGCAAATTCGGTGGGGTCCAAACGAGCCAAAGCAATGCTACCGAAATCTAATTCAGATTCCTGATAGTTTGATTCTGAGTTGCCCGGGGCGTCGACCTCGCCCTGACCAACTCTATTGTCATCCTCGGTTTCTTCCGAAGCGGTTACCTGGAACGCGACCTGCTCTCGGTCGTTTCCCGTACTCTCGGCTTGCTCTGCCGCCTCTATTGTCTGCGGCGCGTCGCCCGGCGCTTCGTTTCCTGCATTGTCTGCACCCCGGGTCCCCTCTGCCCTTACGCGCTCAGCAACTGCTTGCGCCCTAGTCCGCACAGCGCAGATAGGCTGTGGTTCTAAGAAACCTTGTTTTATTTCCTTCAAAATCGTAGCAGAACGATTACTAAAAATGTAATAAGGCAAGTCGCAGTTCTTCGCGACTGCGGCCTCTGTAACAAGAGTACCGAATGGCCCTACAATCTCTACCTTGGCTACCGGTAGGTTTTTCGGCGCTTCGTCCAGGGGCTGCTGAACCCATACGGACTCGCCGGTGTATTGTGTCGGCGTGACGTGCTTTGCGTTGATGACGTCGATCGTGGCCCCCGTGTCACGGAGACAGGTGACTGTTTCGCCGCAAATTTTGGCAAGAAATGTGTGTGGAGACAATAACTCTGGCGCACTAGCGTCGGCCACGTGACACATCTTCTCGCTAGGTTTATTGTTATATTGAGGACAATATTTTTTATGTGACCTGGTTTTTTACATAAGTAACACGTCCGTTCTTGCGGCTTCTCGAACTCCGCGTTACTAGCTACCTTCGGCACTGCCGTTTTGGAAGTGGTCGGCGCGCTTTCCGTCGCCTTCGGCCATTTCCGTTCGCCTGCCTGCTCTTTATTGCCGAACCGCGAGAAATCCTTCTTATATCCGCTAGCCCGGTTGTTTTCGTAGGTGTCCAGCCTTCGTGCCAAATCTTGGGATGCAGAAACCTCACCCCACACATCAATGAAATGGTCACGCATAACCGCCGGCACCTTTCGCTTCATCTGGTCCGTTACAATGAGATCTAGCAATTGCTCAAATGTTTCTATCTTTAAACCTGAGACCCATTTTTTACAATAACTAGCTAATTCACGTGCATAGACGTTCCAAGTGGTCTTTGCACCTTTTACGTGACTACAAAACATCTGCCGGCACTTTTCTGCCGTGAACTTGTACATATCTAATAATTGTTCTTTAATTAGGTCATAATCTTGATCCGGTGAATCGGATCCTACTACGAGCCAGTTGTTCACCTCATTAGGAAGTAAACCCATTAAATGGCTTACCCATTCGACCGGCGCAATGCCAAGCTGGCGAGCATGCGCCTCGAAAACACTTAAAAACAACGTAATATCGTCGCCTTCGCCTTTGAATTTGTCCATGACTTGGCTGATACGAATATTAGTTCGATTTCCCGTGTCGCTACTACCTATGGAAACACGCGTGGGAGCCTGATTCGTTAGTTTTAACTTTTCAAGTTCAAATTGCCGTTCGCGTTCTTCGCGTATTCTTTCCTGCTCTCTCTCTTCGCGTATTCTTTCCTGCTCTCTCTCTTCGCGTATTCTTTCCTGCTCTCTCTCTTCGCGTAATCTTTCCTGCTCTCGTATTCTTTCCTGCTCTCTCTCAACCTGTTCTTTTTCTTGGTCAGCGAGTTGTTTCACGAATGATTCCTCGTACTGCTCGCTTTCCGTAATGATTGATTTAAGTTTAACCACGGTCTCGTTCCCTTCTAATGTTTCCCCCATCTCCATCGCGACCCTAACAAGCACCTCTTTCCTATAACCCGCTAATAAAGCCATATTGCCTGAATTGATCCCCGGCCAGAACAAAAAACACACTTACGTTCAGTTGACCTCGGTGTCGCGTGAGCGCCTTCTGGATCCGGTTTGTGGCCTCCTTCCTTCCTCTCGTTCAGGTCGGTCCGTGATGTGTTCTTCCGGTGATGCAAATATTAGCAGATCAAGTTCCAGTGCCAATATCAGCTCGTTCCAGTACCAGTACCAATTTTTAGAAAAGAAAGGTTCCGAGTCGGCTTGTACCGCCCCGAAACTACCGTACCGAAACACCGCACTTTTCGGTTTCTCGTGGCGTGCGCGACACTGCCAGCGCCACGTATTTACGACGCGTATTCACGTTTAACTGCGTACACTGTCTTTACGCGTGCTGTTCTGATAAATCAGCGCGCACCGATGGCTCTGATGCCGCACTGATGTCCCCGCGGATGCTGCTGCAGACTTCCGCGTTCCCGTTCGTTGCGAACGTAGTGACTGCTTCCACAAAGCTGAATGATAGACGTGAGTCTTTAATCTGTTGTAACCAATTATTAACTGCAATTGGCACAACCACCCGGTGTGAGTTCTAAGCACCACTGCAACCAATTTTGAACTACAATTGCAACAATTGGCGCAGGCACTCCGGCGTGAATTTACAATAACCGCTGCTACCAGTTTTAGAAAAGAAAAATGGCAGAATTGGTGCGGGCACACCGACGTGAGTTTACAGTAACCGCTGCCACCAGTTTTAGAAAAGAAAAGTGGCAGAATTTGCTGCGAGCGCCCCGACGTGAGTTTTCGATAACCGCTGCCACCAGTTTTAGAAAAGAAAGTGGCAGAATTTGCTGCGAGCGCCCCGACGTGAGTTTTCGATAACCGCTGCCACCAGTTTTAGAAAAGAAAGGTTCCGAGTCTGTGACGTACTAGAGTGAAAAACACAGACGACTGTTCTGATTGATATATACAATATATTTACAGAAATTTTACAATTAATGTACAATGATTATGATACAAAAATCTAGCCCCTTGGCAACCTTTCAATTCTCTTAGCCGCAAAACCCCGCGACCGTCCCCTAGGCCTCGCCCAGAACCACTGCTTCGGAAACAGCAAAAAGCAACGCGAAGTGCGAAGCTGTCGGACATAGAGTCCCGTAATTACACCAGTTACATGGCTTGTCGCCAAACCGATCTTTGACCCGAAGATCACGTGCAATGATAGCACTGGAGATACCTCTCGTCTTTCGACACCCTGCGTATCCCGCGAGGCGCCTGTTGGCGCGGCCTTAAATATCCGACGGCTCGCCCCCACCCTACGGCAGCCAGAACTGAGAAACAACTGGCCCGGCGGCTTTGAGCCTGACAGGCTCACCAGACTCATCCATACGCGCGCGTCCCCGCCTGGAGAAATTCCGGCGGGATTCCTGGGGCTTTCAACCGGCGCAGCCGGCGCCGCCCCCTCCACCCATCCCGGCTTACCCAGGTTTCCCCGAAGCGGCCCGACGCGCACCGGCGCCGGACCAGACGACACCACTAATATATGAACATTGTTGAAACGTTGTTTTTTGAAGAATTAAATAAAAAATCATTTGATAATTTCTTACTATGTTTTCTAAATTAAGCACACTAAGAAAGGGATCATATATTTCTTTATATAAAGATTATTGCATAAGGTTGGCCGAGAAGAAAAAGATTTTAAAAAATCACATCAGTTTTTCAGAAAGTGTTAGATTCAAATTTCCTGAGTGAAATAACCATATGTATTATTTCTTGGAATATGTGCATCAAGATGATCTTTTTAACATACATTTTTTGTTGTCATTTTAAATAACGTCTCCTCTAATTTCTGTTGATCAATTAAGATAATATTTTAAAGTCAAGTCGTATTCTATGGTACGAGTAGTAAAGATAGATTAATTTGTCTTTCAAAGAAATGTCAGTTACCATTATTTAGGCTAATGCATCAACTCTACCATTAAAATATTCCCGTAAATTTTAGATACCAAATAGAATGGAAAATAGAAATATTTTTTGGGTATTTTGCGAGAAATAAAACATTGTTACCAGTTAAGGTTTTAAATTGAGTTATTTATTAGATTTGTTAGCTGCACAGTGTCTGTGCACAAAATAATCTACACATCTCTTTACATATTCTACAGAACATGAATTTTGTTCATTTAAATTATTTTTAACAATTTGTTGACATTGACGATGAAATTAGCGAGGTTAACCAATGAACCTATTTTTGTTCCTTCATTCGATGTTCTGCAGTTTCATTGCCAACATCACAGTAACTTTTCAAAAACAATAAACTTCAGGAAATGTCTTGTGCAATCTTGAACTAAAACTAGCCTCGGTTCACGTCGCCAGGATGCGTTTTCATGTCAACGCGTCACCTCTCCACTTGAGCCATGGCAAGAAGTTACAATGTTCTCGCTGCTCAAGTCTTCGAGTGCACGTCCGTCCGTCCGTCCGTTCGTCCGCCCGAGTAATCTCCCACTTAACTGCACTCCGAGTACCGCGGACAAGGTCTTGGCCGCGCCGCGGCAGTTGAGGCCGTGATGATTTCACGCCGCTGCGGCGCGCCGCCTGCAACGCTCGCAACGAGGTCGCCGAGGCCTTCGCGGCAGGCGTCGCCCGCGGCCGCGCCTCCGCCCGTTCAAGGTGCCGCGCACGGACAGGAATATCACTACGCCCGGGGGAGAGTAATACAGTCCGTCACGTTAATGTTTGAGCAAAAAGGAAGTTACCACGTTTGGTGATTTATTTATGATTAACGTCAGTATAATACATATAAATATTAATGCATTATTACTGACCAAAATAAAATTGTATTTACGTAAAACCTCAACAAAATAATGTCCATAAACATGTACTACAAGTCTTACGTGATACGTAATTGTACAGCCACTTTAATAGTCGGACAACACAGGAAAAATGATGAATTAACATTAAATTACAACTTAACCTTTTGTAGTTAGTTCCTTTTGTTTTAACACTTCTTTCAGTCTTCTTGGTTTTGAATTTACTAATTTTGGGATATAATTGCTCCCAATTTTCCACCAATCTTCTCTAAATCATACTTCTAATCCTTTTTTTAAGGATTTTTCTGCTTTCAAATTGCTCCAGTCCTTTCAGGAAACCTCAAATATCAAAATTACATACTTTCTTTCTAGAAATAATCGTATGAAAAGAATCCATGGTATCATTAAAGGTGTACGTTCAATTGTGAGAGCCACTGAACATAATTTTTTAGCACTCTGAGCACAATTTTCGAATGGATGGACATTCCAGTTGAAGTTCTCAGTTCAGCAGATAGCTCTGGAACACTGATTCTGTGATTTTTCTTCACCTCTCGCAATTACACGCTTTTTTCCCTGTTTCTGATCTTGGCTGGTTGCCCTCTCTGTGGTATGGATGCAATCCGATCTTCTTTCTTGTACCTATGTCAACTCTGTACTAATACACGTATTTAACCTTTCTGTTATTTCTTTTTGCGCACGGCACTTGGCATGATGAACTACCACTATCACTTGTCGCTCCTCGAACGTAATGTTTCCACTTTTTCGGCACATCTTTATTAGATCTGCCACTTCTGCTGTCAAAACAGTGACTTTACATGAACTGTGTTATTACTAGTCATCGAATGTTTAGGCACTAAAAAATCGTCATTTAGGCGCCTAAAAAGGCACTGAAAAAGTCCAGAATATGGAGAAACAAGGCACTGTCATAAGTTACATACACAATAAAATGGAAAAATTGTATTTTTTGTCTATATTATTTTGTAAACTTAAATGCACAAAACCAGTTCGTTTATTTTAATGAAAAACTATATTTACACGTTTACAACTCTTCTACATTTTATTCTTAATAGTTTCCTTTAACCAGTAATATTTACATATTACCAGTAACTTTTCAAGAATCACAATTTCAAATTTGCAACGACTGGGAGACAAAATCAGTTTGAATGCGGAGAAGGATATCTGAACGATGTCACTGGCATATATTATAGCAATCCAATACTAGCAACACTGAAACCTTCTGGGAATTTATATTTATTTCCACTTAAAATTTCGGTTCCCTCGGTGTATTGTCAATCGTCCATGTTCTCAGATCATGGCTGGTATTTATGAAATAGGGAAATGGAGAAAAATCAGTTGATATACTTTCAAGAATTCTCTCGTAATTTTAAATTTCAAGACGTGAATCGAAGATTTCATAATGAATGGTTACGTTGGGCCATCGCCGATTTTCCGATATCTTAGCATTGTATATAAATATAATAAATAAAAGGCAAAAAAGTCCTAAGAAAGGTATTTATGCAAAAAATAGGCATTTATGCTAAAATAAGCAAAAATAAGCATTTAAATCTTCGTCATATGTCATCATTTATCACGATTCGTGGACATATATTATCAGCCTTTGAATAAGTTCTCTAGAAAAAAATAGGCATTTCCCTAAACATCCGATGTCTAGTTATTACGGTTCATGATTACGTATGATTTTACCCTACCACCTCCTAGCGAAGTCGGAAATTATTTCTTATTGCAAGGAACTCACAGCCTGAATATTAAAATGGAATTACATAATCCCTTCCAAATACACCCATCATGTTTTTTATGAATTATTTAAACTTTCAGTGCTCTGGTTAACACCATCATTTGCAATAAAGGTGTAAATGTTTCGCGTTTAAAAATTATGTGTATTATAAGATAATATGCATTTGAAATTAGATTAAGAAGTGAAAAGAGGGCTTTGCTCGAATATTAATGTGTCTGACAGTCCGTATCAAATGGTAGTAATAGTATCGCATGTACTATTACCGGGGGATAGTAATAATATTACGAATAGTAATAGTATCGTACGGGTAATAATGGTATCGTACGGATAGTAATAGAATCGCAAGATAGTAAGAATCTGCCCGGGGGATAGTAATTGTACTGCATGAACGATACCATTACGAAGCAATTAGCGAACTATAACTGCAGCCAAACTTGAAAAACTAATTAACCATATTACTACTTCAACTGTGCTGCCGGGACCTTGTTTCGAGTAAGTTTTTAGCTGAAGTATCGTTTATTCAGTATTCTAATTTGATAATATTCCCTATCTTCTAATTGATAATAAAATCAGAAGTATTATCAAATTAACACTATAACTTGACGGCTACCACAAAATGAACAATCAATAATCCCCTATAAAGATAAATTATTATGATGCCGCTCGATTTAGGATTATATAGAACTGAGTTGTGAAAACTAAAGTATTGTAATATCATTTGCACTTCAGGATCAACTTCACTCAGTAGCTTTTTTTTTCACTATGTACCAGACCTGTATATAATTCAGCTAGAAATGAACATTTCCGACAGAATATCAGAATTGGGTCACTTCTTTCTAAGATGATTCCTTCATGTAAGAGATATGATGCATGTTTCTATCAAAAATAATTGTTCAAAATTAAATATTGAAAATGAAAACTGATATTTCTCGGTTGTACCATAAGCAGTATAATGATATATTTGTTTCACGATGTCAGAATAGGTCTTTTGCTGTAATGAATTTTCTAACCGAAGCAATGAAGCAAATGAAACTTGCTGCAAGCGTTTTTTGTTTTTTTTTTTAATTTTAAATTCGGAACCAACGAGCAGATCTGATATGGGAAGAAGACCGCATCTCTGCTAAATACTCTTTTGAGTACGTTACTTGTGATCTCTTACATAAACAAGTATTTCCCAAGAGTACGTCCATTTACATGGAGGGACGAGAAAAATATTCAAAAGCATATGCTAACTTCATTTTATTACCCTGAAGTTATAGAAGCAGCCAGTGGACTTTGCAAATAATGATATCATGACTTTTGTGGCACTTCTTAATTTTTCATAGCACTTCAAAATTTCTGAACCGAGTATTTAAGCAGGAGTGGAGAGTGCCTACAAAAACGTACTGTATGCTTCTTGGTAACTTACCTCTCTTTGTGGAAGTTGCTAGTGCCGGTTACTGTGTGCCAACGATCCACTTTTGACTTTGGACGAGATATACCATTTTAAAATTGCATAGTTTCAAAAATATCGCATAAATAATTCTTATAACTTTATTATCTATGCAGATTATTATCGCTTCAGTTTAAAAACTTGTTAATATATCTAGTTCTGCATTAAATATTCTTTTTTGCGAGGAAATATTTTATCGTATTAAATTGCAAAGTTCCATTGCAACATAAACCAGAATGATTTGTAAATTACATTGTAAAATTTATTCGATTTGATTAAATTTGATTTTCTGCTGACTTCTGTTTTCACTGTTCCTTTTTCTTCCGCATTCAACCCATCTTCTGCTCCCCGCCAAGGAAGTGACGTCAGCTTATGGATTAATACATAATTCCTCTCAGGCCTGTTACCTTCTAATCTCCACCCGATTTTCATTGTTTTTTTTTTTTTTTTTGGATGACGTGTTCTCCATATCATTTCTTCGGTCGACAGGTTCACCACCGTTACGTTGCTCATATTTCATCCTTCTTCCTTCCTTCCCTTCACTTCGCCTCTCTCCCCTCTTAGCGCCGCGTGGCAGCTGCGGCGTCTCGTTGCATCTCCACGCGCGAAATTTCTATCGCGCAGTGTACCGGAAACGTTTTTGCTTGCAGTATTCACACTGCCGCTTCGGCGCGCCGCGCCGCCGCCGCCCTCCCCGGGAAGTGGGGGCGGGGAGTAGCAGGCGGCAGGCGGCGCGCGCTGTGCAAGGTGGCGGCCCACGCCCCCCCCCCCCCCGCACGTCAGAGATTATTCTGACACTCATTTCTGTTCAGTCTAATAGCGTTTGCCATTCGTTGCACTGAAACCCACCCTTGTGCAGGGCAAAAACGTCATCGCTCCGCAACAGTGCTGCCCCACACGCGTGAAGGGTAGCCACGAATGAAACGGCTTCTGGAACTGAGTGAGTGCTTCGGCGTTACGCAGTGAGATTATACACAGCTCTTGGTCTGTCACACTGACGGAACTCGAAAAATAATAATTTTGAATTATGATCGTTATAATTTTTATGAAGTCTTTTGGTAATTCTTACTTCTTAATTCAAAAATTATTAACGTGTGATTTCTTTATTTAAAAACTACGAAAACTTCAAAAGCGTATGAGACGAAATTTCATTTTTCGAGATTTGCCAGTGATTGATATGGTACATAAGATTTTGAACTGAAAGGCTTCTGCAGAATTGTTTGGTTACTGAAAACCAAAAAAATATTAACATGAGCATTTTGCGCTGGTATATGTATGGGCGTGCGAGAAACATTTCTTGACATATATATTTGAATGATATTGTAAGGGTCACTATTTTTATTTTCACTTTATTAGCGTTTCGAAATTGAGACGTACTACCTAAAACACTTTGGTTTCTAAATAGCACTGAATTTGTTAACATGAAGTTATTCAAAGTTAAATTTTCGGAAAACACAATCTGATTTTCCGAACTTCGCGTAAGTCACAAAAATTATTTTAAGACATTTCTTGCAAAACATAATATACTCCATCATTCGAAGTATCCCTGCGTTACAGAAGATCAATTGCCTTCACAATTTCGCCACGAATCTAAATAAGCATGCATAATTTCCGTACTTAACCTCAAAATTGCCCGGTGCACTGGACTGCACTGACTCGATCGTCAGTGCAGTTTAGGGCACTCCGAGTGCGTCCTGGTTCCGTGTCATTGTGCAAACGTTTAAACTCACGCTTTCCTAAAGACAGATTCAGACCACCCTAAAATAGCAGAAAATCCGCCTCAAATGATATGACCTCAATCGAATAATCGCATCGACGATCATTTTCTTTAGTTTCAATTTACTTTCCAAAAAATTAAAATTATTAAAATTAACGAAAAACATCTAACGCACCCGTCCATGGCTCCTACAGTTAGGAAATAAACAAAAAGTTATGTATGTTTCCACTTACAACCCTGAAAGCATGTATGTTGAACAGGAAGACATTTTTTTTAATCTGTCAAGTCATATTGGGAGGCGAGGTCAGGGGAAGTAGCATGTAGAACGTTGACTAACTTGTGTTTTGACTGTAGTACTGACTGTAATTTTGGTCATTGCGACGACTGGGGAATGTTTGAATGCAACATTTCATTTCGCTAGATTGCAAGAAAATCACTCTTCAAAACTTATTTCAAAATATATTTCGAATTTCGTTGAAAGCGTGATGAAAGAGAATAGCGCGTCCTATTTGATACGGCGTTTGTGGCTGGCCGTTTATTTTCGACGTGCATGGCATTTCCTTGAATTTTTCAATGAATTCTAATTAATATGCTCTCTGTGCATGCTTTTCGGCCTGATCAGTATCTATAATTCTTACGATATTACTTTTAATGATGATGTCGGAACAAACTAAATCCCTCAAGAAAACTATCTCTCACCTCCAACTGCACACCCCGAACTGACGCTAACAAAGCCTTGTCAGCCGGCGCTCCAGCCCATACGGCTGGCGGAAAAATACATTTCATAGTGTGGTGCGGACTTCGGTAATGCTCAGTTGTTTTAAAAGTTGTCACAAAACATTTCTAGTTCAGCAGCGGTGGTGTCCAGACGTCCCCAGCTCCAATGCATTTTTCTTGTTTACTAGTGAGGTTGCGAGTCTTGCGAACTGAGTTTACGGTAACCAACTTCAAAGTTCACGGCCGAGCTCTACTCATTAGAAACGCAAGGTAATAAAGAAATAAAACATTTTTTTCTCATTCGAGAAGTACTATTTGAGATTCAGCTTTGGCGGTAGTAAATAATAAAAATTGTACGGATGAATGAAGTATACCGATTGCTAACAATTTCTCACATTTGGAGGATTTGAGGGTTACATATCAAGCAGGTACAAAACGACTCATTGGCCTCCTATTTGTAATAATAATTAAGCAAGGCAAGGGATGCGGTGTTTTGTTCTCTTTGCCCTCCTTTTTGTAATTATTATAAGTAAAAGCATGTGGGGAATGAGTTGTTTTGTAACTGGTTGTTTGTTGGATTTGTAGCCCTAATGAAGGTTCAAATAGACACCGAAATGTTGGCGAGTTGAAAACATATTAAAGTATTGCCAAAATGCAAGAACTCTTTTATTTCAACAATATTATTGATCGAAAAGGAAACAAAAAATTTGACGATTACAAAGAACTGTTCTATATGACATTGAACTATTTTATTTGCGCACTTGCTGAAGTTTAAACTGCAATTATAATTGGGCATTTTCATTGCAAATTTTAATTTGAAATTTAGTTACAAATATACAATTATAATTGTCCTGTTTACCAACGTATTATTACCACTGATGACTGTCATTTTTTGCCCTCGCGTCACCTTTTCAGGATATTATGATTGAGGTTTGAAAAATTACAGACAATGGGGGTTCACAATAGTAGTAGTATAGTAGTAGTGGTAGTTTACAACCAACCCCCTTTCGGAAAAACAGTTTTATTCTCCGTTATATTTCCATTATAATTATACATTCACAAACCTAGCTGAAACCTTGTAGCAGAACTCTAAGAAAGATAGCTGATAATTTTATGACAATTTAAGGCTACGTAAATGTTTTATCAGGATACTTAGTCTCTCGTTGTTTTCTGAAAAATAAACTTTCAGACAGCTTTAGAATAAAGCCAACTGAAAGAATATTAAAAAATAATTATTCTATAAACTCTTATACAATAATTGTAGGCGAGTTATGGCTCACCAAAACTGCAAATATCATTAATTTGTAGTAATATTTACTTTATTAAAAAAAATGCACCTACTAAAACTTTCTCAGATCATTGAGTAAATTTCACCAAATCACAATTTTTTAAATAGAGAACAGAAACAAGGTTATTTCTATCATAAAATTTACTTGAGAATGTGCTGTTTGATGACATTGGCCTTGAATTAAGCACTCATCAACTTACGGGGAAGATGTTCCCTCAATAAAAATCCAACCGTTACAATTCAATTATTGTGTCTATATGCCTCACTATCACCTTCACCTCCTCCGAGATCCTATGGAAATAATTTTCAATATATCCTGTACACCCATTTCAGCACTATTACCCTTGCCCCTATCTTCATATCTTTTCAACTACACATGATTCCGATCTTCTTCAATACCATATTTCGTGCGTAACGTATCCTCACTCTTTGGCCATATCTAAGAGCTCTCTTCTCGCTTTTTAGGCTATACCATGCAAAAGTCATCCATGCTCTATCATCACATTTGTTCTTCAAATATTATATACTCCTCTTGCTTGTATAATCTTATGAACTTCATTATTTTTTAATTCATTTTACCGCACATTTCCTGTTTTCGTTTATCGTTGACTCTTTTCAATAATTCTGTTAACATCTATCCCCTCTTCCCTCCTATAAACCTCAATATTTGCATAACCTCTGACGTAATAAAACTTGTTTCATTTCCTCAATATGTTTTATTTCCTGTCTTTCCTTTCTTAAACTTTCTATGTGTGTCTAATTGTTTAACACCTCCTTTCTTTATTATCTCCTCCTGTCTCACACCTACCTACCTACCATCAACCTCATCTTCATTCTTCCAGACTCCTTCCTCATGAAGTTTCCTGTTGTGCAATTTAGCAAGGCTTAATTTCCATTTAATAAACCTCCCTGCATTATCTCTACACTTCGTCTATCCTAATTTTTTCTACTCCTTCTTTTTAATTTATTAGGTCTTATACATTCCATCCATCTTGCGTAGCATGTAGACAGAAAGTGGTAACACGAGTGCAATCCGCCACCATAATTGTGTTTCCAAAAATTTCTGCTTTCGAGCCCGTGGAGGTGTGCTTTTACTTTCTCGCCACCGCTAACGCAGTAGAGAGAAAGGTATGTAATGCTGTGGAAAAAAACGGAGAATTATTGGGAGAAAAACTCTTAATGCCGAGTCCTGGTAACGAAAAAGTGGATAAATCCAGATGTTAAATTCGAAAGAAATCCTCTAACACGTAGTGTAGCCAGAATGTATGTTTTGTGGGTTCTTAATACCGAAAAATCGATTGACGGCAAAACGTCCGTCCGTCCGTCTGTGAGCAACGCTAGCGGCTAAACCGTTGAGCCAATTTTCTTCAGAATTGATATTCCCCAATCGGTCTGCCTGATGTCGCGGCCTCTTGAATTTGAAACCGATATTTTAGTTTTAGGGGGAACCTTTACATGAAGCCCCAGCGACACTTTCAAAATAAAAAAGTCTCCATCGTTTTTGATTAAATTTTGTTTTTGGATAGTACAAAGAACGTTTGCAAGAATTTTACAGGTCTCATTTTCTTTGAAAACTCTGATTTTTCGAAAATTGAAAAAATTCAAATTTTTTTGGCGTTTTTCTACAACTACAATTATGAAGATAAAGATTTTTCCCTTAATCAAATCTTTTCCTTAAAAGTAGATTTTGAAATAAGGTCGTGTACAATTTTTCGGAAATTTGAATATTTTTCGTGAAAATACCGGCGAGAAAGTACATACTATTGTTATAGCACCATTATTTCTTTTACGCGCTCGAACGGAAAACTACGCTTGGCGCGCGATTGTCCTACGAATGTTCAAAGTTCTTGCCACTGAAAGAAACGAGAGATACTGTATACAAATGTGTACTATATACGGTAACGGACGCCAGGACGCATTAGTGGCTACGTCAAGCACAAAATTTGAAAAATAGGAATTGGAGGCTTTCCTCTTTCTTCAAATTTGCAGAAAATGGCGTGTATGTTTTCTAGTGGCGAAGATTGGAATGAGCATAATTAAGGGGTGGTTGAAGTAAGCATTTGCCTTTACTTGGTGCATTTCAATGTGTACATTCTATTCCTTATTCTGTATAATAATATTGTTAAGACTTCCTTTATCTCTTTGGAATGTTTTAATGTGATGTATTATTCCTACCTTTATATATTTTAATGTAATGTATTTACAATTCCATCATTTTAGCCTTGATAATGAGACCAAATAAGGCCTCGAAACGTTTGCAGGGATAGATTTGTATTAATAAGTAAAGAAAAATAACTGATTGTCTTCAATAAAGCCTGGACCATCCTCATAAATGGAAATAATTAATAGTTTACGATTACTTCTTTGGCCTGGTATAGGCTCTGAGAGGTCGAGTTAGTTCCATTTTTGGCTGACGCAGAAAGATTAGCGCACTGTACTCTTAAGACATTTCTGAACTTTCTTCCGTAATCAGCAGTGAGTAATTGCAGCCAAGTTCCTCGTACTAAAGAAACTTCATTGGCGAAGTGGTCTGTATGTCGTCATAATACGGGTCCCCATAGGAATGTGTCATGTGCATCTTTCAATTGTTCTTGGTCTAGGGTGGCTAACTTCAAGATAGATGTATCTTCTCTAGTCTATAACTACTCATTTTGAACCAATCAACATGGCCACCGCCGGAGAGAAGTAAACGGAGTGAAGAGTGAACTAGGTCACTTCGATAACTGAGTTTGCAATTACGTTCTTGAAATTTTAGAAAATCACAGAATTTGTACCAACGCATTAACATGATCTTGGAGTCAATTCGGTGCACAATCAGTTGGGCCACGCCGGTATGGTTGATAGTACCCTCGAACAGTTAATATAGTAACTACCATCTGAGAAACATAATCCACACAGTTACATTCTTCGAAATTTATATTCAAGGCTTAAAATTCGGCAATAAATATTTGAGCTCTGACCGACCATAGATTAATAGTAATATAATATTCACGAATTAACCACCTACATTCCACTTATAATGGAGGCAAACGATTGTCGTGTACTCCGTACAATCATCAGCCTTACAAGAAGACACAAAAAGTTATCTTAACATCTTGGACGTACTGCAATCCATCCACACTTAATTTATTCTGTATGTGCGTCTTACGATGCAAGGAATCATGAATTAAAGATGTAATCATGAGATTAGAAATATTGATGAACAGAAGCAACGCATGTATTGAAACATCTGGAGATCGTTGCAATCCAGTTGAGGTTCATTGATAGGATTTTTTTAATCCTATATTGCTGTGCCTGACGTTAATCGGATATTGCCCTTTATGCAACCATTCTTTCCATGCCATATCTTTCACGTGAGTTGGCGATCAAGAACAATAGACTGAAATTTGGCTTTCCTGAGCGATAATAAAAGACTATTAATATAAAGAATTATATATATATATATATATATATATATATATATATATATATATATTGGTTTGCCTTTCCCTTCCATGCCCCAGTCACAAGGTGGAAACTTTCATTCCTTGATGCCTTACACAAAATTCGAACTCACAACCGCAGCGCAGGGCAGAAATCAACGCTATTTAGGTGTTTAATTCTTATTCAACTATTCAAAGAAAACAGAGCATTCGATAAGAGGGAATACCATTGAATAAAATGAAAAGATATTGTTCAAACGTTGAAAAAGGTGTAGATTTATAATTTTACACATATTCCTACACAGCACGGAACATAAAGTTATTATTATTGTTATAATTATCAGTCTTCTTAATTTTTTCATTTATATCCAACTTAAGGTGTGCCGAATATCTATTTTACCAAGATCATACAGTTATTTTCAAACAATGTTCATCATTAAATCTAATTTACTATTACCTTCACAATAGTTTCATATTAAAATTCTTCTGTTAAAGTAATATTCTATCGATATCTCTAACCGGTAATATCACAAATATACATACTGATTTTGTTTCGAAAATATGTATTTTCTTCCATGTGACCAAGCAGATATGTGATGAGACGAGTGAAACAGTAACCTGAAATGTGAAATGTCACGAAAGAGATCTCAAAAGTACCATATTATTAATACATTTGTCAATATTCCGATGCTTTATTTTCACCGTGAAACTTCATGTAGCTAAGATATAGCACTGTAGCATCCATTCGTATGAAGAGAAACAACTGTGGAACTGTATGCTAGAAATGTTATCTAGTCGGGTATTTTTGTTTCAGCATGAAAATGGAAAGTAAATTTCCATTAAGGAAGCACGAAACATGTTTAAATTGAAAAATATTGTTTTAATTTACGAACTTTCCAAATTATTCATTTTTTGTTTCGTTTTTTTGCTGGGCATCTCTATCAGAGGACGCAATTTCGAGCGCCGCCCGCGGCGCCAAACTCTCCCTCCCCCTCTCCCCCCCCCCCAGGCCATCGCGCCGTCCGCTTCAACTCTCACCGCGGGCGGCGCACGGTGCTCTGAACCGTGGGTTAAAGCGCACGCGCAGGGAATATTTTTTAAAAAAAGAAAACAATTCTTTATTGATCCTAAATATTCCAAATTAGTAGAAGTTAAATTAAATTATTTTTTAAGGAATTTTTGCAACCACAAGAAGCATTCAAAGTCAGACTTTCTAGCCGAGGAAATATGCATCCTCACTCTCTAGTAGGGAAAATACATATATGTTCCATTGTTTATAACTTTTCCCTTACCAAGTTTTTTAACTTCCATAAATTATATATGATTTTGTGTGCGTTTCAAAATTTATTTTGTCATTTGAAGGTTTATTTTATTTCATTTTTCAATTAATTAACCCAGCTGCATTTGAGGGCTACAAACACTGAAACTTGTTTTAACGAAACGAACATTGATGAGGGATTAAAAATCGCACACAACCTGGGAATTAATGTATTTTATTGAGTGAACATTAGTAAATATTTTTCCGTTGAGATCACCTGCCCCGTCTTGTCCATCTTACGAGGGCGTCGTTTCAATTTTGCAAGACGAGGTTGGCGAGCGGCTCGATGTTTTCGCGGCGGCTAGTAGCACTGAGGCTCCGTGACGTCCTTTGGGGAAGGTCAAGTTTTCGGGCGCGTTTCGGGGCCCGGCGCGGCCCGGGCCCGCCTGGGGCCGACGAACGGTCGCTCGCCGGTCGGAGGGGGTGGGGGAGGGGCGTGCGCCGAGGGGGGCGTGGCCGGCGGCCGGCCCGTAGCGGCGCTGGGCCCGCGCGGGGGCGGGGCGCCGCCGCCGCCTCCGTCGCCACGCGCCCGCGAGGTCACATGGGCTGGCGAAGACAGCCGCGCCGTGCCGCGCCGAGCTGAGCCGAGCGGGTGCTCTGGTACGCAGATAAGCGGCGGCGCTCCCGGTTAATATTGCATGCTCCCGCGCGGGTACTGCGGCTTGGGACCAATGGTGTGACAAAGAGGAAGGGGACAGACAGAAGGACAATAATAAAAAGAATACAAAAGTTTGGGAGCATTCTTTCCATAACTTCATATTACATGGGCAAAACACATGTCCCCTGTTTCAGTGTTTCCATATTTTAAGTAATTTAGGAATATACCTTCGTGTATTTTTTTTTAAGGAAACGACTTGTAGACTGCAAACGTGCAGACCACATCAGGAGCAGGAACTGTATCTAAACCCCTGCGAATAGCTTTGGCAGTCTTTGAAATGACGGAGACGGGAGAGTGAGTGAGCAATTCGTCTCAGACACGAATTTGAAATAATACTCGAATGGTAATTATCGAGCAACATTTAGAACGAACGTAATTCATAATAGTACTTGTTGTAATCGTTATCTTAATCACGATCATAACAAATGACTTGCATTTAGAAGGAGAGTATGCACTTTTTGCATAATCTGTTCTTCCGCCCAACCAAATATCAAGACACGCATTAATTTTGCTGTCAGACATCTGTTTTATCTAGACGACTTCACAAAACAACGTATAACCGATTTTATTATGAGTAATCAGAAGAAACACATAAAAAAATGATATAATTACTATGACCATTGACTTCATACATACGACAAGTATTATACAATTCTTATGCACAATACTGAGTTTTAACTTAAAATCATCATTAATGGATATACGTTCGTGATAACAAATTTCAATTACTGGCCATAAGCTAATAATTATTATTATTAATAATTTACAACGAATTTGCATTCATGAATGCTATTGTCATAATATCAACTTAAATTCAATATACGTTCAAGCTTCATCACATTTAAATTAATGTAATATAAGCTATTTCTACTGCATTTCTACTGTATTGCTTCGGCATTCGCCTGGTAATGATAGGAAAAACCGCAGAAAACTACGGATCAGAGCAGCCTGTCGCTAGAATTCTCTTCAAGAGTGGCTTAATTCGACCTATTTATTCATCTGAAGGCAATGCGCTAAACTCAGTCAGTGGCTCGCAAACGGAAATTTTCCCTGGTCAATGGGGAATGGGCCGAAAGCGGAAGGGGACCCCAACTTCTCGCCATTAATAAAGACATTGTTGTTGTTATTATTATTATTATTATTATTATTATTATTATTATAAGTAGTAGTAATAGTAGTAGTACTATTATTATCTTTCATCCCCAAAGATTTGAAGGATTGTGCGCGGTCCGAGGCCCTTTGTGTAGGGTGCAGTTTCACCATTTGCCTGGAAGTGATCAGTGTCAGGGTAAATGATCAGGGTCAACTACGCTCAGGGCGGTCGACCAACAAAATTGTACCCGATGGGGGCAACTAACTCACTGCCCTATCTAACACATAATTGAAAATGAGAGACGTATCTCCAAGAACAAATTTCAGGAAGAAAAAGTGTTCAAAATCAACCTTATTGATCAAGACAGAATACAAGGGTTTCGGATACCGTTTAACATAGGAGAAACGGCATTTTTGACCACATGGAGAAACATTAAGAATATATTTCTAGAGATCTTTCTATAGTTTTCATTTCTACATACTATTTCTACATTTCTAATCTAGAGGGGAAAATGGAAATGGACGTACGTCACTTTTGAAATAAGCGCTTCTAATTTCTACACTGGCTCAACCAAAGAAGGCTGGTGCCCTAACAAAGTGGAGGTTGCAGCTCCATCGAATGACGGAAATGTAATTTTCGAAATTCAGAACACTAATTTTTATTAAAATGTAAGCAATTCATGAAAATTAGTTAAAACTAAGTTTCATAAAAGTCTATATTGAAACACTACTCGCATAATTTTTGCGTGGTGTCCGTGTCAAGTATTATCACATCCGACGCATGTGATTCTGGCTTTGACTTCCTGTAGATACTTAAGATTTTGTATTAGTTATGCGTTGAGCCAATTAGCAGTAATGAAATTCATAGAAAAGAACTTGGTTTAGAACATACGCTGATCGCATTCCAGCACTTTGCAACAAACACTATTGTGTTGACACGCTTTACACACATAAAATGATTTCATTTCGAAAATTTCATTATCCTAGTAATATTGTAATTATGAAAGATCTTATACACACACAAGCTCTCAGACTGTGACTCAGCGGTAACTGCAGCCGAAATTATGCACCTGCCGCGAGATACAGAAAGGAACTTGCTTCCAGGACGGCTAATTTTACACAAAGAACTCATCAAAAATACATTTTAGATCAACATAGCAAATGAAAACGAACTCACCAAACATAAAAAATAATGCTTTCAATACTGTCAGTAATTGACTGAACTTGTGTGCTTTCAATAATACAAGAAATTCATAAAATTAAGTTACAGCAGACAGATGGAAATTACAGCTAGACGAAGGCAGAAAATTAGTATTCACCTCCGTCGCCGCGCCGCGCTCGAGAAGCAGATCCCCATGGAAGAAGACTGGTTATTGCACTGAAGAACTTTTGGCCAGAATCATAGAGCCAAAGAGTAAACTCGGTATTAGATTTAAGAGCGTGGCATGGTGCAAGACCTGGGAGAGCACCAGACGCCGGAGAGAGCGTTTCGTGGGCGCTCTTTGGTTCAAAATGATTTCATCAATATTGCTGCAATATTCTGAATATTAAATGTCATTAAAAGGAATTGCATATTTCTAACATATTACAAGATCTTTTTCGATCATCTGGTGGTTGTTAAACCGTGCAACCTAGCCGCAAGCTGCCACTGGATCAACTCAATGATATTCCAGTCACTAGCACGTCCGATGTTGATGTAACGCTCGTTGCTAGCAACTCTTAACGAAATCATTTTATATGAGTAGCAAGATGAAAGAGAAGAGTTGCTTTTTCACGACAATACTTTGGTCGAGTGTAATGATATTTCAAATATATATCATTCTCATTTTTACTTTGACAGTTTTAAGATCATTTTTCGTCTTTATTAGATATTAACTAAATAAATAAAGTATTCAAGCCTTGAATAATTGCTTGGCATCTTAACCACGATTCATTTAATCCATGATTTCGTTTAACATCTAAGAAACGTTGCAAATTTTTTGTTGCATTTGCTCAGAAACATTTCGTGACAGAGGAAAATAATGGAACAATAATATAAACGGAGTCTCTATTGCCATGAAAATAACCTAACAAATTTATTGTAATAATAAATTTTAGTTTTTTAATGATATGCTACTAAGATAATTTATTATAAATGGAATCAGCAAATTACGAAGCTTCATTTAAACATTTTAAGAGCAATGTTACATTTCGTAAGAGTTTGAAAATGCTAGATTAATTTGTTCCTTGTGGCAAATGTCATTCTAGGAATACCTCATAGATAGAATATTTTCGTAAACTTTGCCTGGATTTTAAAAGGTAATACTAAATCCGCAATGACGATAAGTTTTGCGAGAATCAATGAATTAAAAAATACAAAATTCGATCGATTTTCGGTATTATACATATCTTTCGATTTCTTTTGATGCAAGATCATCTCCATTTTAATACCATTGCTTCGAATTTATTTTCTTCTTCAAAAATATACAAGTACTTGTATTTGCTCACATTCTTTCCATTTAGATGACAGAAGAATACTTTTCTACTGTTTTAATCCAAAAGACTCATAGTAACCAATAAAAGTGTGCATTCAATCAACATTCCGAGGATATTTATTATGATTTATTCAATTAATAAAAACAATTCTCTAAATAAATTGTATAAGAAGAAATCGTCTATATAATATAAAGCTGTCTTCAATTACTTAGAAAGAAATTTTATTATAACATTTTTTAAGGTCGTTTTTCAACATCTTTGGTCATGTAGCGATCACCATGGGTTTTAAATTGTTGGGAGAACACGTAAGGACAACACAATCAAGCATTCATGCCCAAGGAGGGATTCAAACCTGCGACCCTTCGAGACGAGGCTGCTACGACCCTTCAGCCATAACTATCTCGCCAATCCAGGCCGACTTATTATAACATTATTTATAGGAACAAGTTATTATGATTACTTCATTTCGTATATTGAATTATCATTTCGTTTTAACGGTGTTAATACTTACAAGGATTGTTACTCAAATAACTGTTCTTGAAAATTGTGCACACATGACACAATTTTAAAAGAAACAATAGAATACTAGTGACTTGCAGCAGCAAAAATGTTGCTGTACGAAGGCGCACAAAATGATTTTCAAAAAGTAGCACGCACACTGTTCAAGAACAACAAATAATATCGTACAACGCTTCAACAAATGAAATATTTTTTTAAAACACAATATTCATTAATAGTACAATAACTTAAGTGTAGAATATACGAATACACAATTCTTTACATTCCAAGAATATAAAGGAAGTTCTGTTCCAAAACGCAACACGTAGCAATAAATACAAGACGTGCGGTCTCTTCCTTGGAGCCTTGCTGTGGCATGACTTAAGCTACTCAGTATGAGAATTGAGTTGGTACGCACACTATAATAATAAGTGAATAAGACAATCAGGTATTTGTAGTTTTCAGTCAAAATTTAAATTGAATTCAATTGAAAATTGTAAAAATTGATTGTTTTTTAATTTTTCTGAAGTTTCTGGTATCTAAAAAAACATGTAGAACACACACATTCTCAGAGATTTCATAGTTTTCTTTCCGTGTCTGCACGTACTGAAAATAAGAAATAGAGATTTTCAATTTCGTCTTCTTTATCTAGAAGTGTTTTCGTAAATAACTCCTGGTATTAAATTTCTTTTCTAATTATTTTTGCTTTTTTTCTTATGTGGTTTTCTGAAGCATACCTTTGTTGTAAACTGCCATACTTAGCGGCAGTTCTTAATGGCACGTTCAAGTGATAATCTATTCGAAGGGGGAAGTTCCTAATTAATGTTAATAGCTAGGTTTGACAATAGTGTATCAAAACTGACTCAATAAAACGAAAATGGGATATTTAAATGAAAAAGATATCACAAAGATAACGATGATAAATATCCAATTTCCCCACATCGAATGGAAAAGTAAATGACTAATATATTTTTTGAGATGGTCACTGCGTACCTCTGATCATTGCCACATATTATCTTTGAGAAGAAAAAACTTTCTCATAGTACAGTTTTTGATAGCTTTTAATCCAATATACAAACCTAGTAAAACGCATATTATCATGCTATAAAAATCGTGGAATCATATATTTGTGTATCGGGATGGAATCAAATACATCTCATTATTCATCATCATTCTCTCATCCTTACTACAATATTCTCAATTAGTGAAATTGATGGTAGCAAATGATCGACTCTCAAGATATAGTTCACATTTGTATTAATAGGGTAACATCCCCAAATGTTGAATACGTTCCTAACGTGGAATACCAAAGTATCAGACCTGTATTGAGCTAACGTTTTGAGACAAAATTTGGGAATTACTTTGAAGAAGCCCCTGATCAAGCGTGCATAATGTTTTTTGAGATGAAGCTCTTGAGTGAAATGGCAGAGCGTGTTTTCTTCAGAGCGTCAACAAAAATTTTGGAATAGTAAACAAAAGCATTGTTGTTAATCGCGTGCCGTAAATATTAAAATAATTATCCATGTAGTATGTGTAACTTGTATATCTAATGAAATATCACAAAATATATAAAGAACATTGATGCAGATTTTGACCGCGAAACAGCTTGAAAGCAATGTGGTAGCTATATCCCTAGTGTAGAATACGAGCGTTGTCCTAATATAATTCATATTCCGCATTGCTGCTGCACGTAAAATACACATGATTCTTTTGGCTGTATACATTAAGTTTCATTTTATAACATGTTAATGTTGACATTCTGTACCAGGGGTGACCACAACGAGGATCGTGAGCCGCATGCGATTCTTGAGTCAAACTCGTGCGGCCCTTGACTCCGAGCTGAGAGAAAAATTAATGAATAGGCAGTCACCAGTAATGTGTAGCTTAACTTACGGTATTGAGTTCAACGATCTAAGTACCTCGAAATTCCGTCAGAGAGCGCTGTGGGTCAATGGTGAGGGATGGGAGGTGAAGATAGTTCTTGTGCCTTCTGTTAAACTGCGCTTTGACTGCGAGTGCGTGAGTGAGTGCCTTGAGGTGAAGATGATCAGTCGGCGGCGCTTCGGCTTTTACTGTAAAGTGAACGGGTAATAGTAGCGAGTGCCGCTGTTTTTGTGAGCAGCTGTTGTGTGCTTTTTGGGTACTGTTGTGGCCTGGTGTCTGAACAATTGCAATGCTGTCTAAGAAGCGTAAATATGAAGAGGAGCGTCGAGCTTTTAATACAAACTGTAAGGACAATTTGCTTTTGTAGAAATAAACAGGAAACCAATGTGTCCTTTATGCCAAATAACTTTGTTACAGTTCAAGGCCGATAATCTAAAACGCCATCATGACTAATCACAGTGGTTTCAATGAAGAATTTCCTGTTTGCTCTCAATTATGGAAAACCAAACTGAAATCACTAAAGGAAAAACTTCATGGTCAGAGTAGGGTTATGTCAACTTATGTCATTTATTGTAAATGAATCAGCAAATTACGAAGCTTCATTTAAACATTTTCCGAGCAATGTTACATTTCTTAAGAGTTTGAAAATGTTAGATTAATTTGTTCTTTGTGGCAAATGTTATGCCAAGGAAGCAGATTTGACAACTTCATCTTGGATTTTAGTATTGTAAAAGCAAAAAAGCCTTGTACAGAGGGGGAGTTTATTAGTACGAACACGGCAAAAGTTATTTCTGTTTTAGAACCCGAAAATAAGAAACTGCAGAAACTAATTAACGAAATGCCCGCTGCTAGACACACAAGAGAGTGGCGAGATTCTGTTATTTGTGCGGATATTTTAAATGATTTACAAAAAATCTAAGCGATTGCTCAGCAGGAAGTCTGGCTCTGGACGAGTCTTCTGATAAGAAAGTTAAATCACACCTATCCACATTTGTGAGGTAGGTGTCAAAGGACTTCGAGGTGGTAGAAGAGCATTTAGGCCTGGTTACATTAAAGAACACTACTCGTGGTTGTGACACTAAAGAAGCCCTGGATAGTGTTTTACAAAAAAAACTATCCAGTAGGTAGTATTGCCAGCATTGCTACCGATGGTGCACCATCTAAAACTGGCACGAAACAAGGACTTATTGGTTTTTTAAACGCTGCCACATCATTTCCTGAGTTCCTACCTGTGCATTGTATTATTCACAGAGAATATTTAGCAGCAAAATGTTTTTCAATACCCGTATATTATGCAGGTAGTTCTAAAAATTGTGTACTGTATTCGCTCAAGTGCCTAAACACATCGACAGTTCAAATCTTTTATAGAAGATGTATCTTGGTACTACTTAGTGAGGTGGCTATTGGTAAGCAATGTCCTTAGCAGATTTTTAGAATTACTTGATCCAATCTAACACTTTATTGAAGAAAAAGGAAAATCTTTCCCTGAACTTATTGACCTCGAGTGGTTGTTAGATTTGGCTTCTTTTGTAGATGTGGTCCAGCATTTGAAAACACTATACCTTTATCTATCTACTAAAACACTATACACTATATCTTTACAAGGAAGAGAAAAACTTATTTCTGATTTGGTCCAGACTGTATTTAGCTTTCATAGTAAGTTAAAGCTTCTTGGGAAAGAGCTCCAGACTAAAACATTTGCTAATTTGAAATGTTTAAAGAAAATTATTAAGAGCCTTCCTGACATTCAGGTGGAAACTAAAGATTACTTGAGTAAAGTGTCTGGCCTTGCTAAAGAAATTAATGATGAGATCACTTAAACCATAATTTTTATTCCTGGAAAATCCTTTTGCTGTTGATGTGGGGTGATGGCTGACATGTTTCATCTACAAGAGCTATCAGCTACAAGAGAGCGAAGGACTAAAATGATTCAAATGAACTGGCAAGACCAAAGAATTTTGGAATAATGTTCCAGAAGAAAAAAATCGACAAACAAAAGAGTGTAGTAAGAGCTTTGTCACAATATTTGGCACTACTTATGTGTGTAAATCACTGTACTCAACGCTTAAATCCATTAAATCTAAATATAGATCTGAACTAACTGATGAATATTTAAGTGAACTTCTGCGAACTGCGCTTTCCAATTATCAGCCAAATTTAAAAAAACTAAAAACAAAAATGAACCCTTGAAAAAGCACTTCTCAAAAGTAAAATTGCGTTCCTTCATGTGTTCCTGAAAAAAATGTTCTGCATTGTGTAAAACATAAATGTTCCTTCATTTGTTATAAAATTAAAAATGAGTCTTCATTTTATAAACCATTTTATAAATATCTCTTCACAATCTGGCTTACTTCGAATTTTTGCGGCTCCCAAAACTAAGGTTAGTACCCGCTTCGAATTTTTGGGGCTCCCAAAAATAAGGTTAGTGGCCAACCCTGTTCTATATCGTACTGTGGAGGTGTGTGGTCTAAGAGCTCAACTGATTACACTCGGTGTCAGAAGTGTAAGAACCGGGCTCATGTCCCTTGTGCAGGAATTCCAAACAAGAATTTCATCTGCAGGAATTGTCTATATTATTAAACCAAATATGTATTTTTGATTAATTAAACATTGTTCTAGACGTTAATGCATTTATTATTTGCTAAAAAGAAAAGACATTCACTATTCCACTTTAGGAACAGGGCACGTCTAATGTGGAATATATGTAGACCTTTTTTAATTACAAAATATCGTGAATTTCTGATATATTTAAGTGAATAATATTAATCACGCGTGTTTATAAATGACTAGTTTAAGTAATTCTGTACACTAGTCTTCAAATTTACGCTTATTTGTGAAGTTGCAGCCGAAAATGTAAAAGATATTCCACATTCGGGCACTTTACGAGTGTGCTATTAGTAATTTATTACACAAAAGAATAAAGATAATTCATTTACGCCAGTAACGCATGACTCTTCTCACTATCTATTCTATTTTCCTTTAACTATCTTTCTGACTATTAATTATCTACATTTCTTGCCTACATACAGCATTTTTATTGTTATGTGGAATATGTTATTTTCTCTTATGCGTTCAACTTTGTTTTTCGAGTATATTATTATAACTAATTTAATAAAGCTTACTTCTTTTCTTAAAATGACTCTATATTACATTCGAAATAATAAAGAATACTGCTGAAGACAACATAATACCTTCAATCATAAAAGTAGTATAGTTAAAAAATACGTCAAAGAGTTTAAAAGGCAATAAGGTAAGATGTGACGTGTTTAACACGTGACTTAAACACCATTATGTGCTCGTTAGTAATTGTACACTCCTGCTATCGCGTTTGTGCATAATCTACTAACTTGAACTAAATTATATCTTTTAGTCACTAGTAAGGTACTTTTAAAAAGTAATTTTACACAGTTGGTGATAACATAGTTTAGTTTAACTTAACTTCGCGTATGTTACAAGGCTTAGAAGGTAACTTAAATTACAACTTAAAACATTTGCATTGTCTGAGGTTACCCTTTAGGCTCTGATTGGGATCTAGTTCGTCGAAATTCTTAAAGAAAATGTGGAAAGGAAATTTATTTTGTATTCTGGTTGTCATTAAGGGTTTTTGTCGATATGTGTGGTAATAGTGAAGGCACTTGGGATATATTTTAAAAGAAGTTAGTAGCTAAAAATAATGTGATGGCTTACATCCTCTAAGTTAAATGTGTGTGTGATTGTTTATTGGCGACGAATAAATCTGGGTAATTGGTTTTGTACTATTAGCAGTTTTTTTGGTTGCTTTTTGTTGCATTGAACCAGCTTAGGCACACGTATAATAGCTAAGCTCTTATTAATTCTTTGCATATTGTTAATGCTGAATTGTGTGGTAATTGGCAAAATATCTGTATTAATGGCTTTAGTTGTATTGGTTTGATTCTGGCGTCAGTAATGTTGGCATCTTTTTGGTTCTTCCAATTGAATTTTGTTTGTGTTTTCAATCCTAAATAACTGATTGATTTACTGGGAAGGAGTTAAGGTAAATTACTACCAATTAATTTCATTGTTTAGTGTAAAAATATCGACATGATTCGTTACATGGGATTAAATAGTTTCCCAGGTCGTTGCAAGGAACGTCCATGAGAGTAAATAACTTGCCTTGAGCGCCCGTCATCTGCAAGACATAAAGAGGAACTTTAGTATTTAACCATTAAAAAGCGTCTTTAATCTTGTGAAAAATATTAAAATTAAATATTGAATCCTTGAAGTTTTTGTCAATGTTTGTCATTGAATGAAAAATATTTTTAAGGGTGTTCAACATCAGTAAATAAAGCACTAGTTACATGATATTCTTGAAATTTCTCTTATCCTTATCGTGAAAAATATGCTTATTAATATTATATTAATTATCATTTAATTTTTTTGAAAATTGGAATCAAATTATTTTTACGAGTTTTTATCTCCTTCACGGTTTCAAACAGGATCTGGAGTAGCCCTACATAAAAAACAGTTATTTGGTAACAGACATGTTGACCTGCGAAAGTGCGAAATATAGTTTAGCACTTAGAATTACATGCGAATTGTATTGCATCACTTTCACATTTATATAATAATGCACGCCTTTGTGGCATTTAAAATTCGCTTCGTGTACAATAACATGAAATTGAAAATAATTAAACTATTCGATATAAATCTAAATATCTTTGCACGGCGCCCGATTTCACTATGTTCAAATGCGCGCTTGACGCGATAGCAGCGCCATCGTAGGAGTAGTCAGTGAAACTCGAATGAGAGAAAATTATATGAGTTTATGGATCTTACTAGTCATCTTCAGTGTTGGAATTGATCGTGGCGTGGACGAAGTTTGAATTCAGTTTAACTCTGTAAATAGCGTTTAACTCCGTAAATGAATTGTCGAATTTCCATCAGTAAACGTCACTATTAGTCACCTAAGCCCGTCACTTGCTGAAAATACCAATGGAGAGATGGTCTAACTGCACTACAAAATAGCGTAAGTTTTAATTTCTGGATTCTTAGTAATCTTTGTTGCTTCGTTGTAATGAAATTTAGTTACGCGAAGTCTGGAAAACGAGTAATGTTTTCAACGAATCAATGTTTATGCTAATATAGTATTCGTTTTTGTTCGTAGTAGTATATGTTGTTCCACTAAGTACCAAGAAATACAGCTCATTTTTGTAAATACAAAATTAATTTATTAATGAATTTTTATTCTCTTATTTTCTCATGTGATCAGTTGCTGCAAGAATTGGCGCAGCATATTTTGTTTGGAGATAAAGGTAGCGTTTCTGTTACCAAGGTCCGAACATAAAACACGTCGTTTTGACGTATCATTTAAGAGAACACAAAAATAAGACTATTTTTAATTTTGTTCTTTATTTTCATTTTTGTGTCAACACTACGCGCAATGCAATATTTGCCCTGGTTACTCCAGGGTCCATCGGAAACAACTTGCCTCCGGGTTTGCAGAAGTTAGTTTGAGATATTCAAGTTACGAGAAGTTGTTTTCTTGTCACCAAATAATTGAATGTTTGGAATCGGTATGGATCAGTGATTTGTTTGTTTTAAGAGAGAAAAATCCAGTATAAATAGTTTGCTTTTGAATGTTTCTGTGGTAATGCCTCAGAGATCACTTCTTCTGAAATGTTAGACCAAGGTCACTAATATTTCTTCTTAAAATGAAAATCACTTCTTTTCAATGAATTTATGTAGGATTTTAAAAGGAGAATATTCTTATTAAAATATATTACATCCTTAGAAGCATGCAAAATATGTAGAATAATGTATGCTTCCTCACTGAAGACTGCGAGCATGGAATACCATTACAAAGAGTGAACAAACAGTAATGGATAATTGTTCGTTGGTGTACTTACATCCATGAGAACAAGTTTCCGAACATGTATAGTGTCTGTTAGAAATAATATAAGTGCATACCGTGACAATTTAAGAGCAATAAATACGTCTCTCACTCACTCTTCGCCTGCTTTACATTGACGTGAAACTATAATTGCAGAAGTTATTTCCAAAGCGACTTATCTCTTCGGATTTTTATTTATTTTATTTTCGTTTAGTTTAAGTCTTATAAATCAACATTTTCTTAAAATGCTTCATCAAGCTGCTAAATATTTTCTCCCTTGTGTAACAGTATCTGAAAACCGTTTAATCCCATCTTGATCCAGTATATAACAGAGTAAGGCTGGTTATTTTCTCTTGTTGAAAAAATGGTATTTCTTGGAGCTACCTCCCTCGGGAACGAAGCTCTTCAACTATCCTCATTTCCTGTGCATGGCCAAGAGATATCGTGGGTTGGCGCTGTGCGGTGCCGATGGCCGCGCGGTGCGGCGCTGTGCTCGCGGGCAGGCGATGTGCGCGGCATTGCACGGCCGCGCGCATAGAGCAGCGTAGGCCTAAAAGTTGCGGCGCCGCCGGTTCGCATCCGGCGCGAGGCATACGACGCACCCGCGCGGCCGAGGACAGCGCTGGACTCTGCACCACGGGCGGGCGCAGCGCACGGGGCTCTTGGCCCCTGCCGGAAATTTCAAAAGAGCCCGGCGTCTAAAAAAAATATTTTTGTAAATATGATACATGTCCGATTTCCTCCTTTTTTAGGCTGGCAATTTAGGAAATTGATACATGGCGTTCGGGGATAATGCTTTTCTTCAAATCTCATGGCAACCCTAAAAATAGTCCAACATGATATCAATTTTATTAGTCGCATCATTAAAATCATTAACTCACTCTCATTGGGGTATTTGTTATTTATTTCCTAGTGAAATATTATAAGAAAATGGACAAAATATTAATGTAAAAAGGGGTTCAGAGGGGACCAGAAATGTAATTAGCCTCCCTCTTGTTTTAGGTGCTTACAAATATTACAAATGTGGGAGTAACTGACAAAAATGCATTAACTTTCGAAAGAGCTTAGGGCAAGAATAGGTTCACTCAGAAGCTTAGTCTTTGCTCCAAAGGGCCATTCGATTGTGGGCGCTCTCAAGGGCGGAATAGCACTATTAAAGTAAATATTAACCTTATGAGTTAGCACCTTCTTGTAATGAGCTCTTAATGCGTTAATTGTTTTGATCAGTTGCCCACAAATATTTTTCTTTAGGTAAAGAAGACTCTTTGGCTACCCCAGAAAGAACTATCCTGATTAAAAAATTTCATTTAAACAGTTTCGGAAATCTATTTTGGATTTGGTTGTAGTCTCTGGATATTTTACTTAAGTTGTAATGGAATGGTTGTGTGATTGATGTTAGGAACCATAAAATGAACAAATTACGGTCTTTCTAATGACATTAAATCTTTCCTTTCCCTCCTTGTTCTATCCTCACCCCCTTACAAAGACACTTATACTAACATGCACTACACTACCACACATGCCGGGAGACTGGTCGGGGGATTAGAGCTTGTCCCGGTTGGGGCAGTGCCTCGCTGGTGAGAGATACCTGGTTGGGAAAATCCTTGCTAGTAGACGGTAGGTCGGCGCCGGATCTCGCCATCCAGCGGGGGAAGATCTCAGCCACTTTCCAATAAAGAACATGCACAACACTTACGGGACGAATGACCTCGGTAGTTGACGCGCCGAGAACCACTAACAATCAATCCATAATAACATTGAAGTTTCGAACATATGTAATCAAAATCAATTTGAAATTGAACTATAATATTTGTAATTTTAAAAAATTGAATTCAAAATATGAGTACATTATTTGTTAATTAAAATAAATTTTGCCTAAAAATTGGGGTTAATGGAGGTGGGCAGTAGGAGCCCCAAGCATGTGTTTAGTCTTCTTAAACATATAGACACACACACTCATACATTTGCGTCTATGGCGCTTCTAGAGGAAATTTTGTAGCGAGGAAATTTTTTGGTTTCTTTCCAGGATTTTTTAGTGAAATATTTTCAAAGAAATGTCATTTGGCCTTTCCGCAGTTAAATTAAAATTATCTCCATGCGACTATATCGGCATTTTGAGGGATTGGAGATATATTAAGGAATATCTTAAATATTTGTAGAGAAAATGTGATATTAAAATTTAAGCAATTACAAACATTTGAGAAATTATGCACAATAATTACCTGTCCGGAATATAAAATTTATCTATCAAAAAGGACGACAATAAAAGCCAATAATAATGTAACAAATTGCAACACTAGTAATAGTCTGTAAAGACAAATGTGTCCTTCAGAGAGTTTTCAAGGCTCTCATGTGAGACGTAAAGGAAAAGAAAGAGTTAGTAACCTTGGTGCTAGAAGAAAGTAGTACTTGAACCAACCAGTTTTATACATGAAGAGATTCCAGTAATCATTCGACAGCAAATGTGATTTATACGTGGTCTGGGCCATAATGGTCTTTGTAGGTAGTGTGTATTACCACTCGATCGGCTACGGCAGGATAATGGGACAGTAAAGTCTAAAAGTAATAAGATTTCTTGCACTCATTATGCTTAATTTCTCTTCACTATTTCGTTACCCATTTACATTAGCATTTTTCTATTTTAGAATTTAAAAAGTATAAGATGTTTTTGTTACTGCATCAAGTATTGTAAAGCAAATTTTAGGAAATGTAAAATTTGATCATATAATAATCCAATGTCGTATTATCATACGTTGTCAGTTAACATTGATCTTGTACCTATTTGAACAACCTGGCTGGGTGTGAAAACCCTTTGCTATAAGAGAAAAATGTTAAGTACTTTTTTCATAAGGTTATATGGAGAGTAATGAACAATTCAACTTGAGTGACAACTCTTAAAGCATATTTGAAAACACCATTCAAATGTGATATTTCTTTCATTGATTTAATGTTATATTTTTTCCTTAAACAGTTTGTGTGAACGCATTTGAACGGAATACGAAGCATTACAACTGCAGTGCTCTGAAAATAACATTTTGGGGTCTGCGTTTTCCATTCTTCACGCAAACGACAAAAACCTTTTGCGAATATTGTTACTCGGGGATTTAATGAACTCCACGATGTGTTTGTGAGTGAGAATGTATAAAGCATATGAACGTTATTCAAGAAGAAGACTTTTACGAACCTTCTGCAGCTTCATGACAATATCAAATGACAATTTTTATCGCAAAACACACTTTTTGACTCGAAATATCCAAATTTAATGCAGTTTTTAATGCTTTCGTGAAGTAAAAGAATGAGAAAAATATATAAGCAGAAATCTTGGTGACAGAGTTAAACATCACATAAATGTGTAAATATTCCATATTTTATTTCAATAAACCATTTATGGGGTACGTCGCTCCCTTTTCACCACGCATCCACCTGTTCTTTTCGTTTCAATATTGCTTCTCTGGCGCTATAATATCTCCACACAAAATATTTACGAGAATTTACAATTTTCTTGAGATACACATACATAAACTAGGTATTCTGAATACGAACAGGTATTATGTTCATGAGTACTTAACGTTATTCCTGGATTGTGACATTTCAAATGTGTGTGAAATTGTGGCATTTGCACTTTCTGATTCGCCCTAACCTCTGACGTATATGTAAATGTTTAATGTAACTCATTATTGAAGTTTCTGACCATGACAGAGGCACAAGGAGCACAAACCTGTATATGCCTCCAGTACGCGTATATATGTTAACCTTGTCATTTTCCTGATATTTTCCTTTCGTTTTGCACTATTCCGTTGAATATAATTTTATGTTTAAGAATTGTTAATTATTTTATTGTTTATAAAAAGTCTTAAATTATATCATATTAAGTATTTTCAACAAATACTGGAGAGACTTAGGTAACTTTTGTTATTATTCGCAAAATTACACCTCAATTTTATAAACATTTAAAACTTTTATTTACATCACAAAATTTTCAACATTCACATGAGTGAAGAGTTAAACTTCACAATGTATCGGGGCACATTGTGACCTTATCTTCAGGTATAAACAGTAATGTATAAAAAATTCATTTAAACGAACGAAAAGATACACATTACAATATTAAAGTTTTAAAGTTACAAGAAGTATACCACGTGTAATAAATTTGTATTAAAATAAGTTAAATAAAAATTGATTTTAGAGGGGACACAGTTCCTATTTACTAATAGGAATCAAATTCTATTTCAAACTCTCACGTTCTCTTTAAAAATGTTCGTCATAATATGGTGGGTAACTACGTTCCTGATGGAAGAGAATTGGTGACGAGCCGGGAGAATAATTTTATCTAGTTGAAAGGAGGAGATGAACCAGTGGTGCCAACTGGTATTAGGTAACTTTTACTCTATATATATATATATATATATATATATATATATATATATATATATATATATATATCGTGTCGATTTTGGGAGTAAAATTAATTTATTTGCAACAGTAGAAAGATTAACTGATCGCTCAGGATCAAGCGGGATTTTTTTCTTATTTAAGAAGAAGCTTTATTGCCCTTACATCCCCGAGCTACGTAACCTTCGAAGGAAAGTGCATGCATGCCGGGGGTGGGAAAGTATTTTTTTGAAAAATAGCTAAAGCAAATAAAAACATGTAACACGTGTGGAATGCGCTGTACGATCGCAAAGTTGTGCAGGGTAAAGTAGTTGGTGTAAGGGGTTATCCGTAAATTACGTAACGTTTAAAACAAGGAAGGGGCTTTGAGGCAGTTACGCTGCGGTACATAGGAGTTCAGTTTACGTAACGCTAACATTTATTTTCCCCCATTTTCTGAAATAATTATTTTTATTCAGCTTTTTACTAAAACAATTAAATAATTACAAATTAATTTAAAAAATAAAAAAACATTACGATGTATAAATTGTTACAATAAATGGAAATAGTTTTTCATCAATAGTATATTGATTGAAACTGGTAGATTGCGAAGGAAATATTCAAACCTGTTCTTTATTACATTCTAGAATCCAATTAAATGGGCGCCTACCTCCATGACGGCCTTGTGCACAGCTTGTCAGAAATTTTCTCACCTACACGTCATTCATTGTCCCTCGTCTTATTATTAGATGCACTCAGCATCGCCAACTAATTCTGATTTTAATATACAACACAATAAAATTAATACAATTTTTTGTCATACAATTTATTTTATGGTTTACTAGTTCATTGCTGTGCGTTTACTGACCGCAAAGAAAGCACGTAATGGTATTGTTAATGCCCTTGCGGGCCTGTCTGATTCTTTATGCCCTCGGGCCTTTTGAATACTTTATGGCCCACTCTAATACCAACACAACACATACATTTTTATGAATTCGATTTATTACAGTTAAGATGGAAGAAAATACTATAAATAAATGGTATAATGCTCAAATAAGCAAAACAACTTATTATAAACCTTATTTTGCTTAATTGATGTAAAGATGCAATTTTGGAATATTCCCGTGAATTTATAATTGCCATCAGTCACGTACATTTATTTCACTGTTACGTATCACATTTTATAGAGACATATTCTTGAGTAGCAGTATCAATAGTAGTAATAAGATGTATAAGGGTTATCGGGTAACATCCTCGAAATATTATTTTTTCGTGTTATGAAATATTCCAAATAACTTTTAGCAATAGAGGCAAAAAAACTAAAAGTACCGTTTTATCAGCGTAATTTGCACCGTTATTCACACTGTTATATAACTCTCAAATACACCATAAACATTTTTGTATATTTCTCGACAATTTACCTGAAATCACTGTCCCTAGTTGTAATAGCTTATGCGAGAATTTCCGCAGGAATTTCACAATATTCTTTCATTTTGTACGAAAAAATCAGTCCAGCAACGATTAAGCAATAGTGATCAGAGGCACATTGTTTTGTTTATCTGACATATTGACAAATTGACTATTGCAATGCGTCTTCTCACTTTAGTCTCAAGAAATATAAAATGTTTCGAATTCTTGTTTGATTCAGCAATAAACTAGTAAACTACAAATTTTGTATGCATCTCGGGCGTCACTAGATGTTTTGCCCCTCAGGCGACTACCAACCCCTCGGGCCAGAGGCCCTCGAGTTTGGAAGTCGCCCTTGGAGCAAAAATATCTACTTAACGCCCTTGATACATAAATAACTATTACTTGTTGTAAATAGGTGGGGTTGCAAGTGGCGGGCACTTATTTAGGGCGGTTTAAGTGGGCGTTACAGGTGCATTATGGGGGGAGAGAGGGAATTCAAAACAGTCTAAATTTGCGTTACATAATTTGTGGACGACCCCCAAGTTAATTTAGCAGTCAAAATGGTGTAATTTGATACCGCTAATTTGACCCCTTCGCTCGCGCAATTCCAAGCCGACGGCGAGGTTGCGACCTTCGCGACTAATATAAGCATTCTTGAGTTGAGCCAACGTAAAATTTCCCAACTCATTTAACACCAAAATACACACACGACTAAGATTGACTCGCTTTCCTCGCGCAACTAGTATTAAGATACTAAAAATTTCTACTTAATTCAATACGTGCATTCCACTCGTTTCCATTTATCCATTTGCTTCAGCTGTTTTAAGAAGAAAAATTACTCGCGATTCCCCCGGTGGACGCCCTCTGGGAATGTGTGACGAGGCGTTCCGCAAAGAGCTTTTGCTCCACCGGCTGAGAAAATTAGCGGCAAGGGCGAGACGGTGGGGAACTTTTGATACTAGCTTCATACCTGGGTCATATTCAACTACTGTCCGGAAGAGAATTAGTGTAACGGTCGTCTCCTCTGAGCGGTAGATTTCCATGGTTTCTTCGATATCTAGGCAACTGTTGGAACAAACAAGCTACGTACTGCGTGCGTTCTTTCCTCCTGAACCTCTGTCCGTCTTCTTTCTTTACACACCATCACCCACCCACTCACACACACACACACACACACACACACACACACACACACACGTGTACTTACATGTCTTACGCTACCCCACGTATCGTGAAATGTTTCAGAAGCGTTGGGAACGTTCCGGTTAGGGCGATGCTCCGCCGAGGAAGATTCTTAGGGGTTGAAATCCGCAATCCAACCTGTAGGTCAGCGCTGGATCTCATTTTCCAGCGGGGAAGGATTACCGCCACCTCCGAGAGCATAACATGAGTACACTCACGAGTCTAGTGACCTAAGTAATTGAAGCGCCCGAAAACCTGAAATCTTCACTCAGGGACTTCTTCGCTCGCTGAGCGTGTTCGGCGGCGGTGGCCGCGCCAGGTCGGGGACATGGCTGCGCGGCGGCCGGCCTCCGCACCCGCGGACCGCCGGCACTCGCCCGCCGCGGCCTCGGTGCAGCACAGCGCAAGACGCGCGGCGCGGCGCGGCCCGAGGAGGTACAGCAGCAAAGGAGCGAAGATCGCAGGGGACGTTCTAGAAAGTAGACTGAGGTTAGCGCATGGAATTGTTTAAGAAACAGACTATAAGTCAATTGTTGAACTTCATACCTTAGACATTGCAATGAGTATCTGTCGTTCTCCTTGGCCAAATTATCCGCGCCTGGTTTTTCTAACATGTTAGCCCTTATCAGGCGTGAAAGACATGCAGCGGTAAGGTGTTTCGTGATCCTTGATAAGTGCTCGCACCGTATCGTCTTTGAGGGATATAAACTCAGCTGCGGTCGGTAGCTTGGAATGTCTGGTATTCTCACCACGCCTCACGAATCGCGTCGTTAGGGCTTGTAGAGTCAACATCAAGATAAATTGTGGGAAGTTTATCCACAGCCGTAGAAGTCGTTCGAGTTAGTGGCGGTACTCTCTGTTGCTGCGAAGATGACAGTTTTCATTAATAAATGCCAGTTAAATTAACTAGTCATATGGTATCACGGTAGGTGGATGATTAATTGAAACACCAATGATCTTACAACACAATGTATTGAACACATGACTTTGTCGGCTGTATGAACCGGTCATTTAAGTCTTACTCACTGTAAACGATATATCATAGTGTCATAATGTATACATTTCTCAGAAGTCTCTCATTGAAGTTGAACTTTTCGAGGTACAGTCGATTCAGTGTTCAATATCGAAACAGTTTTAAAAACTATATTTTTTCAAAGAAAACTGAACTTCCGTGCACATATTATATTCATGTTTATCAAAGCTAAACCTCAACCGCAGTATACCTTTCATCGAAATTAGTCACCATTTCAACAGTAACCGGAGATTCTGCGCACATTGCAATCGCTATCCCTCAAAATCCTGAATCATCTTCTCTTAAAAAACGCAAATGTGCAGAAAATGTTTCAAATTCAATATTCAGAACATATTTCTATTAGCACAGTGATTTTATTGTTAACAAAGTAATATTGATACTAAGATTATTGTGTGTGCTCAAGAATATTCATGATTCATATTGTCTTCACTTTACAGCATCATAATATTTTAATATAAACCGAACTTTCGGAATGTTTTAACAATTTTTAAAGAACATGTTGTACAATAGACGGAAGTTATTTCATTTCATTAGATTTTCGAAAACTATTAATCTGTAAGGTTTTTTCTGTAACATTATTTCTGTAAAATGAGCACCCAAGACATGAAAATATCGATTTTGATTCTTTTGTAAGTACGTAAGGTACGCTCGTCATTAGTTTTCGAATTATTCCGTATTTTGTCATAGTGTGAGTTCTGAATTCACTGTGAAGTCAAGGCTTTCCTCTCTTTAATTCTTTCATGCCTTTTACCCAGTTCAATTCATTTAATTAGTATGATCTCGTTGGGATCAAATATTTTTGTAAGTGAAATTTACAACGAATTTGTAGAAAACTGCCATTATTTTTCGACTTTAAGCTTGTTTTCCAAACATTCGCTTCTGTCGTAGTGACAAATCTTTATTACGTCTTTGTATGTTTTTTTTCATGATGTAATAAACGTAAAAAGTTTAGCTTAGGATCCAAAAACTCTTTATTTAGTACGGAATTGAAAATTTCAAGTTTTAACTCAGTTGGAGATGCTTACGTCTCTCACAACATATTCCGTAACGTAAATAATACAATAATCGTCATCTAATACAACATATTCCGTAATGTAAACCGAAGGAGGGAGGTGGGTAACTATATGTTGAAGTAATACACAGAATATTCTTTTCGAAAAGTACTCCATCTTCCTCCGATTGAAAGGTCGATCATTCGGGATAGTGTGGCTACAGAAAATCATCATTCCTCTCCAAGGGTCTGCAGTGCTGCGACCTGCCTTGGGAGTTGCCGGCGTTTACGAGGGAAGATAACAAAACGCGCTGTAGAAGATGCGATGGAAGAAAGTACTATTGGAAGGGAGGAAGAAAGAAAAATGACAATGATGTAAAAATGTGAAATGGGGAAAACGAAAAACCGGTGAATTCCACATTAAATTATGTAAAGTGTAGCTATTAAATTGCCGAATGTTTGCAACATTAACAACTTCTCTTTAAACGAATGCAAGTTATTTTTTTTGGTTAATTGAGCATCTCTACTACAAAAATTAAAACCATAATTTAAATTAGGCTTGGTGTCATGAATTAAGTGTTGTAACAAATCTTCCTGTTGAAAGCAGTTTTCGTGAAGAGCAAAGTTCGTTATTGCGTAAGTCTTACGTCTTCTTTGGTTGGAAAACTTTATTAGATATAAATTGAATTGCGTATCTTATTGATTATTATATTACTTTATTCACAACGGTGAAGTGCATGGCTCTTTTATGGAAAAAATAATCATCTGCAATTTTCACAAATGGAAAAATCAACCGAACGTTTTAACAGTAGGAAAAAAAAGGATTCGATTGTATTGGGACAAAAAAGTGAGTGAACATAATTGTGAGAAACATTAAGGATGCATTAAAATATTATTGTAATTAACCACTGGAAAATACATCTCACTAAAATTTGTAAGAACTCTAGTTAATGTACCTCTGAAACCTCTAAAAGAATGCCTAGGGGAGAGTGATTTTACGCTAGTGTGAGCTTTATATTTCATGATAATTTAGTAATGTTAATCAAGCCTCTCATACCACAATCAAATCGATGGCTTGATCCCCTTAAAAAATAACACTTTGCATGTATTTCAGAAGTCTAAGACATTTTAGCGTTTATGAAATATGTTCACCTTCAACTTCACTACTTCATATAAGTGAGACAATTCAAATGTCTAGATGTCTAGTTTCGCAACTTATTCTCGAATTAGCACTGGCATGATATTTGCCATATCGACTTCTAGCGACTTTGCATTACCGTGAGCAAAAAACTTCGACCCTGTGAGAAGCAATGAAAATTAATGACTCTTGGCTCATGAGTAATTCTGAGAAAACAAATCAAAATCAAATATTTCTTTGCCTCTTGAAACTAGGAACATAATGCACTTCTAAGATCCATATAAAATGTGTTACATAATTTTTCTTCAGAACTCTTCAGCTCAACATTACGCATGCAGAGATAATTGTTTTGGAATTCCTCGGAATTGAAATTCACGACGTTTTATGTCAACTTCTAATCTACCTGGTGATATATACAATAATCGTCCTAATGTTTCATGTTATGTTAAATGTTATAGTTTCTATAATAATAAATGTTGGGGTCTGCATTTCTTTAAAGCGTCACCTCGAACCCCACATACGTAAGTATGTATGTAAAATACTGTAAAAATTGTACGTGCTAATTGCCATTGTGTACTCTGAAGCTCTGTTCACTTTACAAATGTAGTATGGTCCTGAAATTTTCCCATGCACCATCTGTTTTCAAACGTCTTGCAGAATTCTCGGATTGTGCGAATGGAAGTAAAATGGAAGATTACCATGACATTCTCGAAAGAAACGAATTAGCTGGATACCTCTTTATTAAAACTTGAAATCTTGACGAGGTGCGAAAAAGCACTATTTAAGGTGAGGAACGTAAGCTATTTCAATGCTGAAGTAATATACCATGTTCATGATCATAAGGAAAATATGTGCGTAAAAGACTAGAATATCTACATGCCAGTAACGACTAAAGGCACTTTACTACTAGGGAAGAAAAATGAACCGGTCTGTAGCTCACTCAACCCAAGATTGTGAGAAGTTTCTACGAGTTTTAACTTTACAGGCACTTGAAGAGAAGCTTGTGGGAAATGTGTGTATGTAGTCTTCCTTTTTGTAGCCATTTTATTACATTTTTGTAGTGCTAGTTCACATATTTGTGTAGTTATTCCAAAATATTACGAATAATATGATTTCTTGTCAAACTTTTGCAACAAAATTTTTTTTGAGTTTGTGCAGAAGAAAAAAAATTAGAAAGTTTCTAAATTAATTGTTTAATGTTTTTCGGAAGGCTGAAAATCTAGGCTTGCACCAACTTCCACCTTTTGTTCCTGGGGTATCGGGGAGACTCCCGAAGGCGGACTTCCACTAGACATTTTCTCAATACGTGACGATGAAGAAAAAGCGTTTGTATTGTCTTTGTTCAAATTTATCTATTATTAAAAACTCTGAAAGAAGTCCATTTCGTTTTACATTTTAACCAACTTCAGAATAAATAGCCAAATTATTGTTTAAAAATGTGAGATAGCCTAATTGTAATAATTATTCATATTGTTATAAGGCATTTGGATTGCAGATGAAGTATTAATTTTTTAAAGGTTGATTTCAATTTATTTACTCAATATTAATAATTTGCTTCGTTATTAATTAATGTTAATTGGTTCGTTTTTAATTAATAGTTTAGCGGTTTTTGGTAAAAATAAATTATTCTATTTTTTAAATGACAAAAATGCATTACGTCTAGAATTAATAATTAACTTTAAGACTATCATGAGCTCATACAGACAATATCGAAAGGGAAAATATTTGATCTACAGTGATTTAAAAAAACTAGACAAGAGCATTGTACTGTAACTGAAACATCCATGTTTCTACACAATACGTATTCTTTCTTATTCGCAAATGGTATATTATCAGACGGTGAAATACACCGAAAACCGAGCATATTAAATTAAAGAGAGAAACACCTCCAGTTTATAGATACCACTTTTCAGATATGTTATTACAGCATACGACTGCAAACATCGAGCATTGGAAAAGTTTGAGATATGAAATCCATTGAAAAGCAGGCACGACACGATCATAATTCTATTATTTTCAATTGGCAGTCTTTTATTTCACTTATTTTTGTTACCAATGTACACAATGTCTTTACAATACACCAATATTAAAGATATGCTATTCCGAAAGCAAACAAGAGTAAACACGCGTTGCGTTCAACTATTTCAAATAAACTGTCCTGATTTAAAATGGCATTTATGCACAATTTTCTTTTGACCTCTGTCAGTTTTTGAAGTAGACATTCTAAACAACGTTAATATATTATTACGACAAAAAGGACCTGGTAATAATGGAAGTAAATATCATACTTTCCGCCGGCGCATCACTGACGAGGCAACTTCCCCCACCCGAGGAGCGAGGGAGCGGCACATGGCGCGTCGAGCTGGATGTCGCGCGCGGGTATCGAACCCGGCGCGCCGCGGCAGCGCGCGAGCGCGCGTGGGGCGGCGTAAAGTGTAACGGAATATCGTCTAAAAGCGTCTTTCGCGGGCAGTTAGTTATCCTCTTCACGAGCGGCAGAGGGCGGGGCGCGGGCGGGGGAGGAGTTATTGATTCCGGCCGCGTCAACTACTTAGCTCGTTAGTCCCATAAGTGTGGTGTGTGTTGTACACGGGAGATGATGGTGTGACTCTCGCTAGGTGGCGATATTCAGCGCCGACCTAAACGACGGTTTGCGGCGTTTTCTTCCTCTGGGTACGCTCCCCCCAACAAGCCACCGCCGCCACGGCTCGAGCTCTAAGGTTTCGATTGCTCTCGCAGCGAGAGGTTGTGTAATGCAAGTACGTGTAAGTGTGTTTTTGTTTACATACATACATACTTTTATTCGGACTGCAATTGGGTATGACCCGATAGCAGTTAAAAAACAATATTTACAATAATAATAATAATAATAATAATAATAATAATAATAATAATAATAATAATAATAATAATAATAATAATAATAATAATAAAGGAGTACAGTGCAAGACGAGGATGCAATAATCATGCTGTCACTAATATTAAGTATTATAACAATTATTTCAACTGTCATGATATCCAGTAATTACATGTTGGTGAAACTAAAATTTAACACAAGCTACATAAATATTCGCTAAATTAGATTTTTTTTAAAAAACTTCATTGATCGCTTTCACTACACTTCACTACACTGCACTAAACTACACTGTTTTGCTTTGAATTACACTGACCAGCACTTCACAGCACTTACTCATTTAATATCTATTACTATCATTTTGTTCTAACTTATTTCTAATACATTTAAGGAGAGAGCGGGACAAAAATGAGAAAGGAAAGACCTAGCACATTCTATGGCCCGTTCGTTCGGGTACTGCGAACACCCCGATCGTCAATGCAGAGGCAACCGTCTTTCCATTGAGCCACCGCAGCCGTTCGGTCGGCGAGGGTTTTGTAAGATCACCTCCCCCGCAGTTTTGATCCTAATGGCGCCCCACGATCCCCTTGATACGACAACATCGACTCTCCCAAATTCTGGGAATGCTATGTTTTCTCATCACCTTTCCTCACGCAAAATCTATTTGAAAAGTGCTCAAGTTTGAATTTTAAAGAGAATGTGTAAACAAAATTCCTGATTCGAGTAATATACATTATCATTAATGAGAATATTTTGTTTTCTGCCACATTCGCTCAACGATAATAGCAGTTAATGCAATCAGTCTGTACTGTTAAGCTTTATTGCATGAGTACAAGTTTTGAAAACGAGCGTTAGGAGCGAGTTTTCAGATTTGGACCAATGCAATAAAGCAACATTATAAACGAGTTGCATACGCTATTTTTTGTATAACAACATTATAAATTTTTAAGAGAATAAAACTTAATTTTTGGAAACAACTTTCTTGTGACGTGTCGGTTGACACCTATCCGAGAAAACGATAGTCGGCTGTTCCGTTTACCTCAATCTCCCCCCGATTCTCTCGCTTCAATTGGCTGAATGTGTGATAATGCAATCATTGGGACCATAAAATCTAATACGTCATCACTTGTGCCATAATATGCCCGATTATGAACGATTTGTTGCAACAGAGAGGTCATTTATAATGGTGGAATCTAAAAAAAAATACTTTTAACAACATATTCATTTTTTGTGACAAAAAGGACATTTTTTTTTAAAAAAATATTTTATTTAAAGTCGCATCAACGACAAGGTTATTAGCGACTGCAAAAATAGCCATTTGTTCATTCTACTCGTAGTACCAAAGGCTAACTGCCTTCTTCCCCAACTACCCGCCTCCCCACCGCCGCCATTCCCGACACCGTCTTCCTCACGTCCTCCGCTCTCCTCCCACTGCCCCCCCCTCACCCTCCGCCGCTTCGCCAGCCTTCCAGTGCGTCGCGTCGTAAAGCTGCCTGGAAGCAGCCCCTCCTCGCCCCTCCCCCCGCGTGTCCGCCGCCGGGAGGCGCGCCGGGGCAGACACAACAGGCGTGCACCGTCAACAAACAGCGCGTCTCGCGTCGCGTCGCGTCGCGTCGCCCACGCCGCCGCGGGCGCCTCTAGCCTAGACGCGACGCCACGTCCTCGCCCCCGCCCGCGCACGCCGCACCACTCCACGCGAGGCACGGTGTTCTATGTTGCTAGAGGGCCGACGAAACATACACCTTTTCGCATTAGCTGTAAAGGGTTTTTTGTTATTTAAGGTCGCACCAACGTCTAGGTCATGACCGATCACTATTGGAGTTAACGATATGGTAACTGTGAAGATATGGTGGTGATAAGGGATGAATGGACGAACACAAATACAACCATGTCCAAGGGGGGAGTCGAACCCGCGATTTCGGTCCGAGATCGCTTCGACACTACTGCCTTAGAGATCTCGGCCACCGGATCGGCCCGTAACGTTTAATTTTAGAAAATTTAGAGATTTCATTGAAAATTGGACTTACATTTTTATAAACGTATATCGCACTATCCCACAAAACATGGAGCAAGTTTGAGAAAACTTTTCTAAAATTGATTTCACGCAAAATTGCACAAAACTACTCGAATTTAACAAAATTGATTTTCTTCTTATTTAACTTTTTTTACTTTTATAAACAGATTTTATTGAGAAATAAAATTATATCTTTAATATTGTAGTTATAGGAGGACGCCGAAAAATTTAAACTTTTGCAATTTTGGAAAATTCATAGAATTAAAAAAATTGGCCCTTCAGCTACTTTATGAAGATTCTGACTACATAGCGTGTTAGATTAATGTACTACATGTATGAATAATATTTATCTGCTTTTTTAACCAGGTCCCGACGATTCGTGATTTTCTGTCGAGAAATATCTGATTTCCACCACAGCGTTACTATACTTTCTCTTTACCACGTAAACGTAGTAAGGAGAGAAAGTAAAAAACATAATAAAAACTCTTCACATATAAGTTATTTGTTTATTATTTCCTACCAAAGTAATTAAGGGTTAAGAATCTTTAACGAAAGAAGGAATTCTGCATTCCTTTTTTTAGTGCTGAATGGGGCGGAAGTATGGTAGTTTGGGGGATAGTCAATGGTTTATCCCTAGAGTCATAGGAAGAACAGAGTTGATGAATCCCCTCTAACCACAAATAATTTTAACAAGAGTTTTGTGTGACTTGAATTACATGCATATTCTGAAAACAGCGTTATAATAATATAATACTTTCTACTTAGAACGTATTTTTTCTCGAATAATGTAGCCTATTTTTGAATATTCATCCTACCAATGAAAGTTGTGTAAATTATTATTATTATTATTATTATTATTATTATTATTATTATTATTATTATTATTATTATTATTAATATTGTTTGACTTTGATTTTGTCAGTTGAAACGGAGTTAGGAGCACTTCCGGCAAAGAAAGTTGTGCAAAAATTTGTGCTATAAGCAAAATAAAAAAAAGTTCTATGTCTGTCAGGATTTATTCCCCACGATTAATAAAATCAGGATGCAATACTGAATCTGTAACCAATAATTGTGAACAGTGCTAAACATATTTCTGAATAAGTCATTCAAATGTATATTTACCAAGATTTGTAAATGAGTGATGTCGTGGGCTGGAGAAGGAAACCCTGTTACCCATCTTAACTTAAAAATGTAGTGAATCACTTATAATTGTTATAATTGATAATCACTGATTTTTTTGTGAAGGTACAGGTGTCAGTCGATTGCTTGGCATTGCATTCACTAGTCTTTGCATACTGAACATTCCAACTTAAAAAACTGGCTATATTCGTTTCGGTAACTATAACCCCATACTATAAAGCTTGCTCGCGCTAGTTAACGTAATGTCGACTGCTTTCGATAGATCGATTGGAATCCGCCCAACAAAACATGAAATGCGTAATGAAAAAATGTCGACAGATAAGTGTTCAATATATACATTTTAAGTTATTATATAATTTAGTGTTTATACGATGAAGCTACTTCGTAATATCTTGTGTTAACACACCTAGAACATCCTGACTTTCATTTGAAGGAAATTTGGTTCAGTAGAAAGCTGATTTTTTTTCTAAACGAAAAATCATAATGATTTAAATATCTAAACTCAGTGGCTGAAATTAAATCCATCCCCTCCTGCAAACTTTAACGTTGGAGGTTACTGAAGCAGTTTTAAAAGCATCCATGTTAAACGTACTAAGTACAATAGATTGTAGTAGATCTATTTAAAAAAACATCGGATGGTTTTTAAGCGAATTATTATTTACATTAGTATTTTAATTTTGTACGATGGTTAGAAACAGGTTTTGAAACATTGCGTGTTTTGAAACATCGAATTGTTTTTTAGATAATATAGCATCTCTACTCCCGACGTTGTCGCGTTGTCGCCGTGGGCGTTCTCAGCTTGTGTTTGCGAGAACATGACGTCCTCGCTGTTCTGGAGAACGCAATATTCCAGAAATCCGCACCCTCCTAGTTTTTACATTATTCGAGAAAGCGTTAAAAAATTCCCCTTGTAAAAACTAATATTCATATGCAAGATTACAATTCAAGGAACTCATAACTGTACTTACACCCAGCATTAACAGATTGTTGATGGGATTTTTATTCTCGTCTTTACATTGCGTTCTCAATTCTCTAATAAGATGAAAATGTTTCCACAGTATTGTAAATGTTAACAGGTTTTCTGTTTTGAAATTTATAATTTAAGAATAAAAAATCTAAATATTTGTATATTATATAAACAGTGAAGAATTAGTTTCTGAAAGGAACAAAGTTAAGAAAAGTTGAAGATTTTATAAATATTTCAGTGATCAATTAGAAGTATTTATCAAGTGATTTCTACAAAAGGAATGACAAATTCAGAGAATGATAGAGAATTTGAAAGGGATGGATCTTCCCCTTAGCTTAACAACAAAAACACGAAATGCTACGTAATTGCTACGTGATGAAGGACGTGCTATGGCCTGATGTAATTTTGCAATTAAATGAAAAAAAAAAGATAATATGAATAAGCCGGCCAATGGTCGAACTTTGGCCATGGACATTTTTTAAATAAAATGAATGTTGTTGTTATTGTTAGTTTCATTATTATTACTATATTTAATGATAGGAAATACCATGTCTTTCCTATTCCGGGAGACCGTTTAACAAACACAGACGATGTGCATATTTTTACCGATGAAATTCACGAAACTTCTGTGAAGTTCGATGCAATATTCAGGTGGATAACCATCTGACGAGATAATAAATTTTACCGGTCTTTCCTTTCCCAAAACTTTCGACTCAACTGGCTTCTCAAAATCTTGGAGGAGGGACAGGAATCCGACGCTCTTATATTCTTAACCCGACAGCGATAGCCACAGAGATGAACTTAAATGGTATGACATTCTTTTAGTAAGTTTAAAAAACTGAATTCAAATGGGTGTAATAGTGAATGTCAAGAAAACGAAGGATCAGACGTATTGGAGTAATCTATAACTCGAAGCACGCCGATATAACATTTCTAAAAGCACAGAGACGTAGTAAATTCGACGAAAGTGAGCTCAAAACTTTACAGAAGCAGATTTTCTACACATACCGCGAGCAGTTCGAATCAAGTAGTTATTAAGACTGTCTCAAAATAAAAGTGAACAGGCAACTTGTGAACTGGATGTGCATAAACTGAAATGACGAAAAGAAAACTGATAATTCCGTCATTTAAAACCCAAAAATTTCGACTCCATAAAAGAGCGTCGTTTTTCCTGCCAGGAATTGATTTACGTCTCAAATCGTCGACTTCAAATGAAGTTACAGCCTCCCCTGCGTTCACCGCGCTGACCTTGCCCTTATCGATAATTCTGCACAGTCTACGATTGAAAAAGGTAAGACAGAGGATTTTTATAATTAAGGTTTTGTGCAGTCTAATGATTCATGATTCAATTTTAAACGTCTTTTATTTCAAAAGAAATATGTAAAATATAACTTGACTCCGGTTATAGTGAACTTCTGGGGACTATAATGTTTGGTTCACTGTTTGGTTCACTATATCAGATATTCACTATAGCCGATGATGTCAAAATTAAATAGATTTGATCTATAACCATTTATTTTATTAATACAGAGGTATAGCAAATACATTATCAGCACGAACTGAAAATTTCAAGGTCTTTATTTGTTCCTTAAAAATGAATTATTTTCAATGGTTTGCTTGGTACATGTTTCATTAATTTCTCTAGATCGTTCTTCAGAGTTCGTGCTTTCTCCATACTTGATTCTTCGTTGTCGTCTTTTTCTAAATATTGTAAGGCAGTCTTCACATCCTTCAATGTCTCTTCCACTGTCCCACTCTCCGAAGGCCCTTTTACTCTCCTAATAACTTACGAGGTACTCTCGATTGCGGGATGGCGCAAGCGGCTAATAAAACTGATAACTTTTCCGCACAGCACGGCGGATATCGCCAAGCTGTGGCAGTCTTGTGCTTCCTGTCGCCTACGTGAACTCAACGCTCTGTCCCGCGGAAAATCAAGTGCACCAAGTTGGAACCTGTAGCAAGAAATCGCGCGTCGCTGCCTCCAGAAGTAGCCCACGCAGGGCACGGTCTTTGTTTCCGCAGTGATACTGAGTGGCATACGGTCATCAGTAAGGTTCCCATTCCGGGTCCGCTACCTTCACCTCAGGGGAGACTTCTCCGATTATGATCTTTGGCCGACGATATATTTTTCAAGCTGCCGAGTGTTGGAATTTGTGAAACTGAGGTGGTATATTATTTTCTTGGAGGGAATTAATTTCCAAGACGTATTTCCTACATTCACTACAGTCGAGGTTCAGGTTCACTATAACTGAATCTTCTATTGCTTATTAGTAATGTACTTGAAATGGGACCAGTGACTTATGTTCACTATAGCCGAGGGTTTACTATGTCAGAGTTCACAATAACCGGAGTCGACTGTATTTTGTAATTTCATTTCTAGAATATTATCATAAACTAATTCAAGTATTAAGCAGATAAAAAGGGACCCGGCTACTAGTCTGTGTGCTAAATTAGTGAAACTATTTAGAAAGTATTAACACATTACTGGTAAACAATGACGCAACTAATTTTTAGTAATAAAACAAAACAAAGTGCCAATTAGCATACAAACAGGATGTGAATTCTTTTTCCAAATCTAAAAAAGTAAAATATTTATAAACTTCAAGTCTTCAAAGATGGAATATAAGAACTTGAATTGTGGAGTTAGTTAATTTTGTAAAATTGAGGTTTCAGCTACGTCGGATATTATACAGATGCAATATTAAAGCTTGAAATCAATTCTTTGGGTACACAAGTTGTACCAACATTCAACGGCAAAATTTCCGGAGTATACTCCTCATATCAGGAGACGAAAAGTAGTTAAGCGTGACCGTGGAAACTCTTGAAACACATCGCAAGCGTGTATTTCACCTTTTGGAATTTGTAGGATCTATTATATTATTACACTGCTGTGATGAACTAAATATTCGTGTGCGCATTTGCACACATTACATTAGGTATTTTTTGTCATACAGTTTTAGATGCGAAGAATGATGGTCTGCTTCTAGGCTGGAGGAAGTTACTCTTCGACTGATATGCGAAAAGATTGTTCCAGTTGTACATACACATTTATTCAAAGTAAGGTTACAACAGGGTTGAGCGTGTAGAATGGCAAGTAAATATTTTAAAGGTCGGACTAATGTTTAATAATGCACTGTAGCACCTGACATACACCAAGCAAACTACGCACTTATACGATTCCGCAACTATGCTATACATAATTTTTTCGTCAGCCCGCGCAAGTAGACCGTTCCTGAAGATCTGGCTTATAGATCTTGTCCTTGCATATGTACGAAATGTAGGACATTTTCATCGACGACTCAGTTTTGTTTGTCTTTATTTTAGTGGCGTTGGAATTTTTAGCGATTACATCTACAAAAGAACAATAGCAAAATTACAGTGAATAAGTACATTTGCACTATAAGGAAAATCGAAATCCTCAAAATATTGTTTCGTGTCGTGCAATACTTACTGCCCAAGACTACTGAAATAATAATGAGGGAGGATAACAATTTCTGGAACAATACAGTTACTATTAACTGTGATTATGTACATTATGTAGATCACTGATTAACATATTTCTGAACATGTTGCTGAAATGTTTTGTATTTACCAATATCTGCACATGTACGAGTATGTTGTAGGGCTCTATAGCAGGGAAATCTTGCTCTCCACACATAACGTAAACACGTAATGTATCAGATAATTATAAACTAATTCTTTGGTAAATGGGAACGTTTATCCAACAGTTGCTACATATTATATTTAAATACACTCAATAATCTGCATTTAAAAATACTCATTGCTAGAACTCAAAACAGTTCTCTATCTTCACTTCACTATCTCCTACCTCATGAAACTTCGACAGCTTTGGATACATCTAGGATCTACAACTCTCACAACAAAGCGACGAAGACCAACTGCATTCCAGATGCACACTGTGGTCGGTTTAATAAACGACGAAATGACAAATGATGACAGATTGGCGTTCGTTCTATTAATTTTAATAGTGAAACTTTAGTGGTCATACTTTATAACTGGTAAATGTGTGGCAAGTGTCGTCAGGCGGAAGCAACAAAGCGAGTGGTGCTGATTGTGATCTGGAGGAGGAATGGCAACTGGTGGTGTAGGGGGCAGGGTGGGAAGGGATGGGCATTGTGAACCGGCATTGGCATGCCTGTTTAATCGATTATTAAGATGAATACCGGGTTATCAGATAGTTGAGATTAAAATTGGACCCTTCGGAAAGTAGTCATGTGATTTTAGGAAGTAGAGGATCTCAATGACAGGTTCTTGTTTCTGGGAGTATGCGATGTGGTTAGTGTTTAGACATGCGCATATTAATTAATCCCCGTGTGATTGATTTGACAATTGCAATTTGAAGAATACGAGATGTGCCTGGTTAGGAAATGAACGCTATAGAGAAGTGCCTCTCCATCTAGCTTCCCATAAAGCACCAACAACCAGCATCACGTAGAAACACCACGCAATCGAACACAACTTGATTTGCTTAATTTTGCCGATCGTACGGAGTAATACACAAAAAGTGATTCGAGTTGTGGATCTAAAGAAAGCGAATAAAATTTAGATCGATTGATTATTTCTTTATTCCGTGCCCGTCAACTGCTAAGGTCTTTACTCCTGTAAGTATTGGACATGTTTTTATTACGAGATGTGGCAGCCTTCCTCCCCTGAGAGACGGTGAGATCTGGAGCTAACCTACGCGTCGGCTTGCGAAGTTTTTTCCATCCAGGTATCTCCCATCAGTGGGGAACCGCCCCAGCTGGGGCAACATCTAAGCTCCCGACTGGTTTCTCGACATGTGTGGTAGTTCAATGCATGTAAGTGTAAGTAAGTGTGTGCATCAGATGCGTGTGAAAGAGAATGACAACGTAGAGGAAGGAAAGATCACGCGCTGTCCGTGGCCCCTTTGTTAGGGTACTGCTCCGGCATGCGTCTGGGGTTGAACGGAGAAACCACGGAAAACTACTAATAGAGCTGTCCACCGCTAGAATTCTTCTCCTGACAGAGTATGAAATCGATATAGCTATCTAGTTATCTGATGGTAACTGAAGGTCTACTAGGATGTTTATTTTGATTTGAATACATCCTTGAATAGTATTAGGATGCAGGATGATTCCGGCATCTTGTGTAAGCTAATACTTTTTATTTAAAACACATCTACTGAGAAGCTTCCGTGAAGTGGGCTTTGAATAATGAAAGCACAACTGCCAAAAGTAACAAATAGCGATTATATGGACGTTACTGGCGTGTAAGAGGGATAAGAATACGGGGTGCCGCAATGTAGCTCTTATTAGATATTTTTGAATTAAATTATTTTTTCCGCAGAAGACGTGGATACATTTTTAATTGGAAAGAAGGAAAGACATTCGGTCTCCCTCCCGACTCGTGCACTTAATTATGGAATTTCTTTATGTATACTTTTTCACTGAACTTTTCCAGGTCGCAAAGGATGCTATATAAATATCACAGAATATTTTCGGAGTCACTATTTATGACGTTACATCATAAACGAAGCCGCCGAAAATGGAAAAACCTTGTGCAAACTTTCAACTAACTCCCATAGTCGCTACATTCGATGTGGAATTTTTGGGATTCGGCGCCTGGAAGCGAGAGGTGGAAACGGAGTGCTTCGGGCACTTGAGCACGAGATGCCCCTTGGTTCCTAATGTGCTTAGCGGAGCAAGCTCCTCTCAAGCGCGGCCGCGTGGAACGCGCTAGTGCTCGACGCGAACGGGTTTTCGCTTGGGCTGCGGCGGCGGCGGCGGCAGCAATCGGGCCCGGGGGCGGGGCGGCGTTTTTCCGCAATAACGCGCGCTCGGGGCGCATGCTGCGTCAGCTGCCAGCTCGCCCGCGTCCGTCCACCCGCTTGCACTCGCGCCCACCCGCCTGCTCTCTCACCCGCCCACCCAGGCTCTCGCCAACCGGCCCGCTCACTCGCCCGTTCGCAATCTCGCTCGACCACCCGCCCTCCAGCAATCTCGCCCAACCACCAGCACTAAAACTCGCCCTCCCGCCCTCTCGCCCGCGCAACCCTGTCTCACACCCCCCGCTCCCACACTCACCCCCCACCCAGAATCTCACCTGCCCGACCATTCACTTGCCCGCCCTCACATTCGCTCACCCGCCCGTTCGCTATCTCGCAGTCCCACCTGCCTTCTTGCCCGCCCTCGAGAACTACAGATCGTCCCCCCCTCTCTCGTGCACCCAGCCTCCATCTGGCTCGACCACCCCGTTCCCACCAACCCATCCACTCTCTCGCTCGCCTTCCCCACTCCCACCCACCCAGCCACTCTCTCGCTCGTCCATCCCACTTCCACCCATAGTCACTCTCTCGCTCGACCATCCCACTCCCACCCAGACAGCCAGCCTCTCTCTCACTCGCCCAACCCACTCCGACACACCTAGTCAGCCACTCTCTCCCCTCCCCTCCCACCCACCCAGTCACTCTCTCTCTCTCGCCCATCAAACAACCACCCAGACAGACAGCCTCTCTCACTCGCCCACCCCACTCCCTCCCACCCAGCCACTCTCTCGCTCGCTCGCCCACCCCACTCCCACCCCCCCCCCCAGCCAGCCACTCTCTCTCGCGTTCCCCACTCCCACCCTCCCAGCCACTCTCTCTCTCTCTCTTGTCCACCCCACTCCCATCCAGCCGGCCAGTCACTCTCTCGCCTGCCACCCGCACTGTCGCCTGGTCAGCCTATTCGCTCTGACACCCACGAACACGCACCCTCATACGCCAGCCCGCCCACCCCGCCAATTCCCTCTGCATACTCGTTCGATCAACTGCTCTCCCGAGTGCCCGTCGCCCACTCATCCGCTCAACCATTTACCCGCTCGCTCCCCCGCTCGCTCCCCCGCTCGCTCCCCCGCTCGCTCCCCCGCTCGCTCCCCCGCTCGCTCCCCCGCTCGCTCCCCCGCTCTCCCTCCCGCTCGCTCCCCCGTTCGCTGTCCCTCGTTCGTCTAGGCGCAGCGTGGGGCGGCGCGAGGGTGCAGTGGGCGCGGCGCGGGGCAGTGGGGCGTCGTGCTGCTCCTTTTGCTTGCATCCCGTTTGCCTTGCGCGCTGCAGGCCGCGGCGCGGCGTCGTGCAGGGCAGGGCAGGGCAGACGCGGGCTTCGACGTCGGCCGCCGCCGCCGCGATGTCACGGGGCGAAGGCTGCCATGCCGCGCCGCCGCCGCCCAGCCACGTGCGCGCCAACCGCGGGCCGCTCAGGACGCAGCGCCAAAAACGGAGGCGAACCCACGCATGATTGATAGTCGGGAGGCATTGCCATGCAGGTGAGGACAGTGGAGCTGTTGCGGAAATACATATTTCATTGGAGGACTTGGACGAAGTTGGGATCAACACTCCGATTACAGAGCGATGCGTAGATGGGATTCGTTTGTGTGGTAGTGTCGGTGAGTTAATCGGAACCGTAAATGGGGTCATTTTATGAGGAATTCTTGGAAAATACATTTTAGAAAGAACACCTTTTTCTACAAAGATGTACTCAATATTTTTAGGGTCAATACCAAGAAAATAAAGGAAAACATGAGTGCACGTGAAAATTATAGGCAAAAGAAGTTTAGTTTCATGTGGAAATAAAAATATATTTTTCGCTATATGAATAAAGTAAATTGCGAGTATTGTTATAATTTTCAACGAAATGCCTTTTATATTCTTTTAAAACTCTCAGTTAACGAAGTTTTTTTTGTCATTTCATTCAAATGAGGTGAAGTAATACTCGGACTGTTTGCTACGCGATTAACGTGTCTAAAACTATGGATCTGCCGTGCAAGCCGGACAAATTGAGATTTTTGTATTTTCATTTATCGATTTGATCATTGATTGAAAATGCAATTTTTGAAAATGGGCTATGACGATGTCAATAAATTCAGACAAGGTTGCATGTAATTAAAGAACTTCTAAAACCGTGTTCTGAATTTCACTGACTTCAAAGATGGACTGTGCATTATTAATAGCAGGACCATAGACCTAGAGAGAAGCAGAATAGAACTAGTTTATCTACTCCTGAAATTTATAACTAGTACTTATATTTGAAAGAGTTGAAAGTGTCGCGGCTGTGAACACTTTTGGAAGTGCGCGCCTAGAGGGCAGCGCTCGGCGGCAAGTAGAGGAGTCAACAGAGGCAGCGGAGCCTGACAAACGCCGCCCAATCCCGAGCAACGAGCTGGCCGGAGAGCCAGCGGACGGAGTGCGGATCTACAGCGCCGCCCGCTTTAAGAGCGGGCGCCGCCCGCCCGGAGGAGCGCAAGAGTCGTGATTATTGGTGTGTTAGAGCTAGGAGATTTGTAACGGATAAAGTTGTAATTGGCCCGGCGAAGTTATTAGGAAATTCTTGTTGTTGTAACGGTTAGACCCTGCTCTGTATTGGTACATCTGGCATTTTGGAATTTAACTTGGCTATTGTAATACGGCACATTCTTTTGGATTTGAAATTGTACCGTGAGTTCTTTCTGTGTAATAAATCTGTGTTTGTCTAAAAGCGTGTGTTATTCCAAACATAACAGAAAGTATAACTCATTTTAAAATATAGCAGTTTCTATTCGAGGAACTGGAGTCACTTATTCTGCAACCGTGCCCTTACCAAATAGTTGTTCCAGCAGTTATCCGGAAAGTGATCGTTGAAGAAGAAGAAGAAGAAAAAGAATTGGAGGGAAAAGAAGGAAGAGAATTGGAGGGAAAAGGAGAAAGAGAATTGGACGAAGAAGAAGAATTTGATGATGAGGAGGAGTAAGAAGAAGAAGAGGAAGAGTAAGAGTGTAAGAGGCGTAAAAGTAATATTGCGCATGATTTTGAGTTCGAAGTATACTTTCGTATTTGAGCGCTTTTTTACTTTCTCTTATACATACGTATATACGGAGTAATATCGATTTCGAGATTTTGACGGAAATACACGTTTTGGGGTCCCGTGATACCGAAAAAGTGTTTTTTTCCCCACAACGTCGTCCGTCCGTTATGTTAAAAATATTGACGATATCCATTAGTCAATATATTACTTTCAATGAAATCCATTAATATATGTATCGTACTTTTTAGGACCGTACAAGAATTAATGTTCTCTTTTCGTGTAAATGAAAAATTGATATCCAAGGAAAACAATATTATTTTCTGCGGCCGTATTTTATTTCGCTTTTATGTTTAATTATTATTATGCTTAATTAATACTAACTGTAATAAAAGTGGTACAATAGGCATACTTCAATGAAGACAAGTTTGGCTTTGAGCAAAACAGAAAAACGGAGGGGTTCTCATTGCTCCGAAAAAGCAGGAAAAACTACGGATCAGAGCAATCGAGCGCTAGAATTCTCCTCCTGCCCCTAGATTTTTTTTTTCATAGTCTGTCCGTCCGTCTGTGAACACTACTCGCGTCTAAACTGTGCTTACGATCTTTTCTAAATTGAAGAAACCACTGTCCACTTGGCTCTATTTGAAGATTTGATATTTTGAAAAACATTCTTTAAAATTGGAGGTACTTTACATGAAGCTCCCATTTTCAACATTTTCTAAAAAACGGCTCCAAATTTTTTCTTTAAATTTTTTGTAAGAATAGAAAAGAACACACTTATAAAGGTGGCATAGGTTCAATTTTCACGGTTAACTCTGAATTTTCGAAAATTGCAAAAGTTTGAATTTTTTCCGCGTCTTCTTACAACTACAAAATTGAAGACAGAGACAAATCTTTCATATGAAATTTGTTGTCCATAGTTCTTATATAAAGGTCATGTACATTCTTTGAAAATTTTAGTAGTTTTCGTGCAATAGTGCGTGCAATATATTGCAATATTTTTTTTAAAAAAAACAAGATTTTCTCAAAAACGCTCCGATTTTTTCTTTACATTTTTAGTAGCGTTAGTGCCAAACAAAACCTATACGATGACATAAACGCCATTTTGCTCTATACTTTTGTTTTTTCAAAAATTAAAAAAAAATTGCCTTATCTCTCACCTCGGTAATACTTATTAGAAGCAATTTCTTCACGCTATTGTATCTATGTGTACATGTGCTGTAAATAATGCTGAATAAAGTTTCTCAAAAACTCAACAGTTTTCTGTGGAAACGAGCTCAAAATTCCGCATTTTCAGAAAGTCTCAAACGCAATTTTCTCGAAAATGGTTCCAAAGTTTTTCTTTAAAATATTCCAAGCGATGAGAGCTCATTGCTTTGTTTAATATGCGTAAAGTTCATTTTGGTGTATTATTTTGTTTTTTCAAAAATTACGCAAATGTAATTTTTTGAAATATCTCTCACGCCGTTAATATACACATTTCCATCTATTTGTATACATTATTGCATTTGTGAGTGGAGAGGATTCAAATTACGTTAAATAAAGTTTTTCTAAAAAACTTAATAGATTCCTGTGAAAAAGAGCTTCAAAATTCGGATTTAATGTAACGCTTAATGCCATTTTCTTAACAACGGCTTCAAGTTTTTCATTGAAAATTTCTATTTAAAACGTGGTTTTACTCTTCTTTAATGTTCTTAAAGTACTATTTCGGTTCTACTATTTGAAAACCGAAAAGTTGAGAAAATTGCAAAAAAAATGTACTTTAGGCTGCGATAGATGACAGCAAGCCTGAAGGAGGGGCAAAACTCTATAGTACCAGTCCACACCAAGGAAATTAGAAAAAATTACTACGAGAAAGTGTGTGCTATTCTGTAACGCCTCTAGTTTCGTATTTGTAGCTTGTATTTGAAACGCGTTTTTCCTCTTAACAGAACGTACTTAAAATTATCATCTTCATTTGTGAACGACATTAGTTTTTTCGTAATTTTTAATGAAAAGCATTAATGATACTTACAAATTTAATATTACGACACATTAAAAAAATCACTGCACTATTTCATCCCGTTTTACACGGTCGCTTTTTCATCATTTTTCTGTACAGAAAATGGACGTCCATTTCTATGCTACTGTTTCAGTACCAAAATCAATGACCGAGAATGAGATTTAACACGGTCATTTCGTTTTTTGCAGGCAATCCTGATGAACGTATTTCCTCTGAACGACGCAAAAATCGTTGGAGCATTCACGTTAACAAATTAAAATAGGTTATATTAAATTAAGAAGAGATGACATTAGCAGACAGAACATGTTTTATTTCTCACAACATAATCCCATCACATTACAATTCAGCTCTTTAGAATGCTCTCGAAACTACAAAAGGTACAAATCGCACCACACGCATAGCAAATTAGAGAAAGTACCAAAACGCGACGCCTGGCACGCAATAGTAAAAAGTGTATGAAATCTCTACCGAAAAATGAAGCTTGTCATTCTTTGCACAAATTACATCCAGTTTATTCCGGCACTTTTTTGTACCGACGAAAAGTGAAAAAAATGAGACGTAAAACGGGCTTTAGACCAATGTCAAGTCCTAGGTTCGCGTTATAGCACCGATATCTAAAATCTGCTGAAATCATCCGTAAGCGCTTCTAATTTCCATTTACTTGTACTAAAAGTATTCTTTATAATTTAAGAGAGAGGTATTTCCGTCAAGTAAATTTTTATCCCAATAGTTAGTTCTTTCATTAAGGTCATGTACATTTTTTGAAAATTTTAGTAGTTTTCGGGCAATATTGCATGCAATATGTGAAATTTTAAAAAAGTACAAAAGCAAGATAAAAAAACTGTTCCGTTTTTTTTTCTTCAATTTTTTCCACGGATAAAACATGGACCGCTTAAAAGAACGGCGCAGATCTCATTTTCGTTGAAGTCCCTGACGTGAAAGTTTCACATTTAGAAATAATACGAGATAGTAAGTGCTGTTGTGGCACCACTAGTTGCGAAGCGCTTTCCTTTTTATATGCTCCTTTATTCACAGACATTTTCGTATTTTCTCCCAAAGGGTGTCGATTTCTTTGACAACACTTTCGAATGTTCAAATTATCCATCTTTTAAAATATCAGAAGATGTTTTAAAAGCAGGACTCATCATGATTCAGGTGAGAGCAGATCGACGGGTTTGCTAGCACGGAGATGCGATCGCGACGCGCTTACGTTATCAGATAAGATATTGGCCTGTGAGAAATTATTTACATGAAATTTTGGCATGAGAATGCTAGCAAATAAACTTTTGTTTATGACCTGTTATTTAAATGAGCTTTATTCACTCGGAAGAATTGTCTCTCAAGTTATCGCACTTGGGACGCATTTTATCAATCGTGTATAAAATTTTACTTTAGAAATAAATAAATTTAAGTAAAATTAAGTAAATAATTATTTTACGTTGGCCAGCTTGTAACATGGTACTTACAAATGACACTAGTAACTTTCACGATTGCTGTGAATCGCCAAATTAATTCTCATAACTTTAAGTAGAACGATTACAGCGGGGGAGTTTTTAGAACTATGTTGCAATCATCCCGAGAACTTCATGATTGGGTTAATTTTCAAACCACAAAATCACTGGTCTAGGCTACATTGATCTTTACTTATTTGTTCATATTTTCCAATGCTTCTGTTTTATACATCATAACAGAAGAATCACACTTTACCTCCATTACTGTATATTAAACCTTCATTATTTAAATTATATAGACTACTGGCCTTGTAGGAGAACAAGCTGCTCCCCTGTTGAGCAGCACATTAAAAACGCTTATAAAACAATTATTTACATAAATTCCTATTGTTATACAATCCAGTTTGGGCTTTAGCTAATAATTGCTTTCTCATTGTACTCCTGAAGTCTTTCTAGTTTACGGGAGGATGGCTCCTATGTGATCGCAGAATCAACCCAACACTAACAGAAGAACAGATTTGGGAAGGTAGTTGTTAAATCCCTTTGTTGAAGATCCACCGCTGCCATCTACTTTGCCGTGACACTAAGTATACGGTATTATTCCATAAATACACGATACGATTGAATTAATATTGCAATAGCGCTGCACAAATTAATTTTCCACATGAGCTATAAAATATTCATTATGGTTTATTGAGTCAAAGTTATTTCCCTTCCAGATCTTGATATATTTAGAAAGAAAATTACACGTTTCGCAGCTCTATGTGCCTTAATATACTCCTGCAATTCTATTTCATCATATGTATTAAATTCCAATCGTTGAATAATGAACGAATGCCCAGTTACGTGCGGCACGTCGCGGAATGAATACCCTTGCGAAGTGATCAACGTCTCTCAGAAAAAGTCTCATGAATGTGTGTTGTGATTTATACGATTGAGAGAACTCTGTATCTAGTATAGTACATTTCTATCCTGAGTGTACAATTTACATCATGTATCAGCTCTAGTGCAACGTAAATTATAGAACAGCATAGTATACTTTCACCCGTTATTTCTAAATTGCAATTTTCGAAAATTCAGTGTGTTCAACGAAAACGAGACCTGTGTAATTCTTGAAAAATTAATCTTTCCCGTCATCAAAAATTTGAAAAAAATTTGAAATGGTTTTTAACCCATTTGGACCCAATGTCCTATACAGAGGACCGTTGTAGTACTTCATTTATTTAGTTATTACGAACAGGTGAAGACATCTGGTGGCGGTTTTGTTGCACTAATTGTGACGTATAGGTTTGGTTTACTTTGTGGAAACATTGTATGCGCTTATACTGTACTGGATTTTGAGATTTAGAGCTCTCCAATTTACTGAAGTTAAATTTTGACGCTATGGCACTGAGTAAGTCAACAACTATATCATTTTCTCCGGATGTAGAAGTTAGTATTCATTTTCCCGCTAATGCACGATTCTCAAAGGGTGTTTAGAAGTGTTTATAAAGTTATTTTTATTCCAAAAAAATTATATTGTTCACAAATATTTATTGAAGTTCTGTGTCCTATCCATAGGACATTGGGCACATATGTAGTATTCATTCCATTTCGTATTTTGAAGTAGCTAACATGTATATTCTCGTGGTGAGGTTGTTTGTTTGTTTACATTGTTTTACACGACTTTGATTTAGTTTGTGTGTTCATTTAGGGCAATATTTTCGCACAACTGCCGAGCTTACTGAATATTTAGAAGAATTAGATGATTCAGAGTTCGAAGATCATGTGGTGGACGATAAAGGTTTCGTTGAACATTATTCCACCAGAAGCTGATGCAGTTAGCGATAATGAACATGTTGATGATGAAGTAATTTGTGGTGAATCGGAATCAGATGGTCTGAAAAAGGATGTGGCTGGAACAATTGAAATAATTGGACCCGACGAAGATTTTGACGATCTAATATTGCCTCTTTCATCACAATCCACTGAATCTATAGGCAGTAAACAGCAAGAAGAACAGAAAGTTCGGTATCTTCCTAAATGGAAGAAGGTAACTGCTAACTGTAAAAATATTGTGAAGAATCCACTTAAGGTATCACCTGAGAAAATGGAAAATATCCAAAAAGATCTTGCCGGAAAAAGTATTCCTGAGTTATTTTTGTCTATGATCGATCCTCTCTTAGATCACATTTTAGAACAGACGATACTTTACAGTACTCAGAAAAATGACCATAGTTTTTCTTTGTCCAAAGAAGAATTACTGACTTTTATTTGAATTTTCTTATTCAGTGGCTATCACCTATAACCGAGAGAGAGGATGTATTGAGATCGTTCACCTGATTGTCATATAGATATTGTGTCCAATTGTATGTCAAGAAACAGATTTCAAATGATCAAAAAATTCATACATTATAATGATAATGCTAATAATGACAAATCAGATAGGTATTATAAAGTTAGACCTCTTTATGATATTACTAACCAGCAGCTACTCAAATATGACGTTTTCAGTGAATATCTTTCAATTGATGAAAGAATGGTAAAATAGTTTGGAAGGCATTCACTGAAACAATATATGAGAGGTAAGCCAGTAAAATTGGGCTACAAACTTTGGATGCTGTGCAGTTATGATGGTTATCCTTTTTGCATAATACCTTACCAGGGTCATTCAGAAAAAAAGAACATACCTTTGTCCACTAGAGTAGTTGAATCTCTCTTACAATGTGTTCGTAGACCAGATGAACACGCCATTTACATGGACAACTTCTTTTCTTCGTATGAACTTTTTGTGACTTTGAAAGAGAAGAGATTCTTCGCCACAGGAACAGTGAGAGAGAACAGAGTAGGAAATGCCCTTTACAATCTTCAGCGTCAATGAAGAAAGAAAAACGAGGCGCAATGGACAAGTGTTTTGATGCACAACATGAAATCGGAATTGTAAAGTGGCATGATAATAGAGTTGTGACCGTCGTCACAAATTTTGAATCACTTGATGCAAAAGATGAAATTGAAAGAAGATCCAAGGGTTCCAGGAAAAATATTCCAATACCAGTATGCATCAAATCCTACAACCAATATAAAAATGGAGTAGATCTCTTCGACTCTCTCATGTCAGCCTATGAAACTAGAATCAATGGGAAGAAATGGTATTTCTCGTTGTTCACAAGTGTTTTGGACACAATGGTGGTTGCATCCTGGAAGTTGTACAAATTTGCAGAACTTGGAAAAAATGATCAACTAATGTTTCGAAGAGAGTAAGTTTTGTAAGATATATACCGTTAATTTGAACTATATTTAACATAATTAATCTTAAATATTATAATTTTACGGGTTAGCTTCGTTCCTTCTTTCGAGGAACGTCAATGAAAAGCTTAAAACAGGACCTCAGGTGAAAAAAATGTGCCTCAATAGTTCTCGCTATGACAATATAGGGCATATAATTATAAAAAATCCATCTGGGAAACAATTAAGGTGTGGTTACTGCCAAAAAGGCAAGCCCACAACAATGTGCATAAAATGTAAAAGAGGATTGTGCTCAAAATGTTTTGAGCCATACCATAAGGGGCAGTAGAAATAAAAGTCTGAAAATTATACATTTGATCCCAATGTCCTATGTATAGGACAGGCATTATTTCATAACCTGGATATGATATTTCCTCAAATCCTTCGAAAATGTAATCAAGTTACTAATTTGAAGCAAATATATCACGAACATCACAAAAAAATTACGTTTTACTAATTACGGGGCTAAATGGGATGTTTTTTTTAATAAATTCCATAAATTTTAAGTACAAATCGTGTTTTTTTTAAAAAATTGTACGTTATCTCTAAAGTTCTGAGATTTTACAACATATTTTGTTTCAAGCAGAAATCTCTATCTTCAGTTTTGTAATTTTTAAATGTTAAAATTTGGCAATTTTCGAACATACTGAGAAAATAACACTACCACCAACGTTTGTACCGTTCTTTGATACATACGGGGAGAAAATGTAAAGATACACATTAGTGTCGTTTCTGAGAAAAAATGATTAAAAATGTTTTTTAAATTGTCTATCTCACGCAAAATTACCGGAAAACGTCTCGTGTTTTGGAAAAATTGTAATAAATGATGACGGGATTTCAAGATCTATCTTTTCAGAACAGATTTCATTGAGGATATATATATATATATATATATATATATATATATATATATATATATATTCAATATTGTAGTTGTAGTTGTAAACAACGAAAAATTTGAACTTTTGTAATTTTCGAAAATCAGGGATTCAACAAAAATGAATCTGCAACATTCTCTTAGCGTCTTTTATTGCTATCCGAGGACAAATAAAATGAAAAAAAAAATTACTACCATTTTGAGAAATTTTTTTAAATGTTGAGGCTTCATAAAGAGTTCAAAATCAAAATATCCGTTTCCAAAGGTCCTTGTGTTCGTTTAAATCAATCGGAGAATATCAATTTCCGAGAAAATCGTCTGAAAGGTTTAGGTTAACCACAGGCCAACAGAAAGACGGAGGGACAGACGGACAGCGTTTTGCCGTCAATCGATTTTTCGATATCAGCCACAAAAGGACACAAAATATCGATTCTGATTACACCACGTGATAGATGAATAACGCGACAGATGAAATTTTACTATATATTGGAAAAAGATTTATTCTCTTTTACGTTGTTAGGGCGCGGCAATAAGAGTTTTTCTGTCGAAAATTCGCCGTTTTCTGGCGCACGATTACAATACTTTCTCTTCTTATAAAGGAAGGGTGAGAAAGTAAAATAACAGGTGATAACGCGAATATGAATTGGTCATGGTCATTTTTGTCACAAAAACTTTCGAACTAGAGATCAACCCTCCACCTGTTTGCCTAGCAATACCTTTCTCAAAATTGATTTTAACACCAAATGTCCTGTATTTCAGCACATCAAAGGCAAATAAAAAATAAATGAGCAAGAACAAGAACTAATTCTAATATTAAAGAAAAATGCAACGATTCTGTAAATTAAGTAATATATTAAATGCAATATAACTAAAAGTTATTATAATACTGTACAATACTGCAATTTTGTTTTTGTAAACGTTATGTGTTTATATGCTGTTAAGTATATTTTTCTGTATTATTTTGTTTAGGCTCTGCTTTTATGACTCATGTAAATGTTATGTAATAGGTTTCTATGTAGTCGCTAATGACAATACAGGTTGACGCGACTTAAAAAAAATAAAAAAACGAGTTATCGGTAAAAATGAGGATTTTATTTATTTATTTATTTTACGTCAAAAAAAACAGTTAAAAACTGCGTATGACGTGCTATGGGGAAAAGTGAATTGTGTGCACATTTTCAAAATTCTGTGATCCCTACACTAAGGATAATCTCGAGCAATATTATCAATGTCAACGTCAAACGTTTCGACGTCTATCAAAGAATAAAAAAAACTGGGATACTAATGTGCTCTCTGAAGTTTTATTCTTCATTTAGCTTAATGAAAATGGGTGATTGGATCATTTATCTTTCTGTACATAAGACATCTTTCTTGAATTTCAGATGAATGTTTACATCTTATTTCTATACTTATTTCTTGCAACCAACGATTCATTTCCTTTCGTGCCTTACAGTTTTTGTTGGATAAAGAGAAGTTTTTTGCCCCAATTCGCCTTGACGCCGGTGAAGAGTTATCTCTTCCGGGTAAGTTCTGGGTTTTCAACAATCAGGCGGAAGCTGAGGGCGGATACATGAGGATAGAAGCAGTAACGGCACGCCAGTTTGCTCTATAGTTTTAATCCATGGTCATTCATACTATCGAATTGCGAATGCCACCTAGTGGTGTCAAATACCACAGACAAGGTGACGCAGTATGAGTAGTGTTATGCTTTTCTCGTCACTCAAGGCAAATTGTATGCTTGGAATATTCCATAATAAACGTCCACAATCGGATTATCTCGATCACAATAGCTGACTTCAATTCTGACCGCGTGAGCAGTATGAAAAACGTTCTCGGTGCTGACGGTGTTGCTAAGTGAGCGAACGTAATTATTATAGTCTTCTTCTTCTATTTTGGCGGAAATTTTGTGCATTCTCAGTGCAGACTGCAATTACTAAACTGTGTGTAGCAGTTCTCAACTGTCAGTTGTTCATGAGAAGCGTAACATGTTCCACTCGACATTGCGTCACGCTTTGCATCCAAAGCAGCTGGCATCCTCCAGGGAGTTCAAATAGTTTATAATCTGTTTTTTGTAAGTGTAACAATTTGATACTTCATGTGTACAATTTGTCATTTATGTTTTATTTATTGTGTTCCTTTACCAACTCAAAAATTTCTCCAGGGAGTGCAAATATTTTCGAATATGTTTTTTTTAATGTGTAATAATTTGATATTTTGGAAATTTTTAAACGTTTCATTTCCGACGACTTTCTAAGAATTCAGGAGGCCTTGTGTGAATGGTGACACATTATCAAATATTTTCCTGAACGCTTCTATTTAAAGTGACTTATCTTATATCATTGATTCGGACTATTAATTGATAACAAACAAACAAATCAATTAACATCAGTGCCTCGATCCTCTGCAAGGAGGATATGTCCTTTCAAACAACCAGTTCACAGAATGTTGCTAGTATTGCTTCCATTGGCACACTTCAAGATAATACTTGTATACGACAGAATGCCGAAATTCAAGGTTCGTTAATTGTTACTGAAGTTATTGTTCAACACCAGAATAACCAACATATACAATCTGCAAATGATATTTCAACAATTCCTGGCGTATATTATCAAAACAACTATGGGCTTCACAGAACATCAGCAACATTTGATTCTTCAGTACCTATGCCTCAAGACCAAACAATTAATTTATCTAAAACATCAACTCATGTACTTCAACAAAGTGAATTTACAAAATTACTTCCAGTTAACTCAATCCCTCACAATCTCCCACCAGCAACTACTTCGTTAAATTGTCAAGCTAATATTCCTGTACCATCATCCACACCTCAATCCAAAAGTGAGTCAAAAACACGGAAAAGAGAAGGTTCTTCATTACTACAACAACCAGGTAAAAGATCTACAACTTTTAATTACAACACGACTACAACGGGAATTCCACTTCAAAATAAATATGGACTATTAGCAGATCTACAGGACACTAATGAAGAACGTCCAATAGTTTCAATTCCTTCAATAATTGTTTCAAACGTTTACAACTTTAGTAATTTTCTTCAAGATATAAAAAGTAATGTTGAAAATGATTTCACAACAAAAACTATTAAAAATAATGTCGAAATTAACTTTTAATCAATTGAAGATTTTAGAAAATACAAATCATTTTGTGATACAAACAATATTCAATATTACTCTTATCGTGACCCTACTATTAAAACAATCACAGTTTTATTCAAAAATATATATATTACTTACTCAAATGAGAGTATATTCAATGAATTATTGAAACTTAACTATCCAGTGCAAAAGGTATACAGATTATTTAGCAAACAACGTGTACCTATAGAAATTTGCTCAATAGTACTTATTAAAAGTCCAGAAGCTTCTAAAATCTTCAAATTAGAGAACATTTTTCGTAGTGTCATAAACGTTCAAGCAAAAGTATCAAATAACCAACCGATTCATTGTAAGAGATGCCAAAAATTCAACCATACACAAGCCATTGTAGATTAATCCCACGTTGTGTAAGGTGTACTGAAAACCACCATTATTCGAACTGTCCTCTTCCAAAATCAACCTCTCCTATTTGTTGTAATTGCCTCGGAAATCACACTGCTAATTACAAAGGTTGTCCAGTATATAAAGATTTACTGAAACCAAATCACACTAATAATTCAAATTCGCATATGTTAATAAATCAAAATTTGAATTTTACTCCTCCAAAATTAAATGCACAAAATTTTCCAGACTTACCGCAAACTCAAATCTTTCAACGTAACAATCCTATTCAAAAAATTCCTTCAAATTCAAATACTCCTACACCTCCAATTTATAATCACAAATCACACAAATTCTCTTACTCTGATATATTAAAACAAAACCCTTCTACTTCAAATAACACAGCTTTAATTTCCAGCATAATTCAACAAATTATTTCTACACTTATCCCACAAATTCAAACTTTATTACAAAACCTTCTACTCCCACGTTTAAATGGCATTAGTAACAATAGAAATCTAAATATAACACTACTTAACTGGAACTAATGGACTAAAACGACAACAAAATATTTTTAATCACTTTCTATCATACCATAATATTGACATAGCATGTATTTCTGAGACTCATCTAACCCCTAAAGAAAAGATGTATTTAAAAGGTTATAAAATTTATAGAAATGATAGAATCTCTGATCATGCTTCTGGGTGAGTAGCAATAATAATTAAGAATTCTATATTTCATCAACAAACATTTTTTCCTACATTTTAGAATGTATTGCCGTAGAAATTAAAATAAATAATACAATTTACTCTATATTCCATTTATAAACCACCAAACAAACCATTTCCTACTCAAATTTACAACTTCATTTTATAATCTTCTAATCCAATTATTCTCATGGGAGACTTCAACAGCAAAAGCACTTCTTGGGGTTGCAACTCAACAAATCCTCAGGGTATTCGTCTACAACTATATATAATTCAAAATAGTTTAGACTTTCATGCTGCCTTTGAACCAACCTATTACTCTAATCACAACAATATAATACCAGATATTTTAGATATAATAATTACAAAAAACGTTAATTTACAATTCTTTCAATCTCCACTTCCTGAATTAGATTCTGACCATCTCCCTGTTAAAATATGTTTTAATTCTTCACTATTAAAAATTAATTATCCTCTTCATAACATGCGAATAAACTGGAATACATATCGTTCATACATAGAATCAAATTTTAACTTCCCAAAAAAACTTAGATAATACTCAAAAAATTGATGTAGAATCGAAAAGTTTACTAAAATAATTCTAGATGCATATAAATATTCTAGTACATACATTAAACCGTACATACATACTCGATCTCTCCCTATAAATATCTTAAATCTTATAAAATCCAAACATAACCTGAGACGATTCTGGCAACAAACTCGTCGCCCTGACATTAAAAGAAAAATCAACAAGTTATCACGCATTATCAAATTGCTTATAGACCAATATGAATTAGACAAATTTCAAAATTACATTGCACAAATACATCCTAATAGCAGACCACAATGGTCAACAATTAAAAAATTAACAAAATCTTATTCCCCTACACCAATATTAAATAACGGCACGATATCTGCCTAAACTGATTTTCAAAAATCAAATTTAATTGCAAATCACTTAGAAAAGTCTTTTACCCCTAACCCTATTATAGATCAAATATTTAATAACTAAGTTGAATCTTTCATCTCTTCTCCACTTTATTCAGTTCCTTCAAAAATAAAATTTATTTCTCCTGTAGAAGTTCAAAAAATAACACGAAAATGTAAAATTCACAAAACATCAGGCTATGATTCTATTACATACAAAATGATAAAACTTAATTTACAAATTTTATCGAAGCTAACCAATATATTCAATTCAATGCTTCATATTTCTTATTTTCCACAATCATGGAAATTAGCCTACGTTATCCCCATATGTAAACCAGGCAAGGATCCTCATCTTCCCTTAAACTACAGACCTATTAGTCTCTTATCTTCATTATCAAAATATTTGAAAAACTATTACACTCTCGTCTTTTATCCTACATTAACTTAATACAAGCTATTCCAAATTACCAATTTGGTTTTCGTTCTCATTATTCGACTTCTCACCAATTACTACGTGTTTCTGAATTAATAGCTCAAAACTTTCATCAAAAGGAACATACAATTGGAATTTTCTTGGATATTGCCCAAGCATTTGACAAAGTTTGGCATTCAGGATTATTATATAAATTACATTCAATAGGAATTCCCATATATTTATTCAAAATAATAAAAAGCTATTTATATAATCGTAAGTTTTGTGTCAAAATTAACACCTCTTATTCAACTTCTCGTCGCATCTTTTCAGGGATTCCTCAAGGATCGACTCTCTCTCCTTTACTTTTTAATATATATATATATATATATATATATATATATATATATATATATATATATATATATATATATATATTAAATTTATTATAAAAATTAATCAATAGTTATTAAAATCAAAGTTTTATTCGAAAGTACTATTGAAATGAAATCATATATATCTTTAATTATGATATTAATTTCTGACATCTCCAAAAATGTTATGTATACATTTATTCATCATCCTGAAAAATTTGTAAAATTGAACAGGAAATAAATATATTAAAAAAAAGACGACTTTCTGCAACAACAAAATTAAAGGTAGAGATTTTTATTTGAAATGAAATTTATTGCTTATAATCAGTTCTTTTAATATGGTTATGTCGATTGTTTTGAAAATTTGACTAGTTTTCGCACAATATTGCGTGCAATATTTGCAATTTTAAAAAAGTACAAATACAAGATTTTCACAAAAACAGCTTCAAATTTTTTCGGACCTTTTCCGTTTTACGTATACCAGTTCACTAGGCGAGAGATTCAGTTCCTTTGACACGAGATATTTTGGAATCGATTCTCTGCAATGTGAACAAATGAACGTTGTAATACCAGTCAATCAACATTTACGCGATCCATTTAAATGTTAGTCTTACATAAAACATAGTATTATTATAATTTAATAGTAATTCTATTACTGTATTACTAATTTATTGGTGCTCTATTGGCTGCAGTCACTCCGAATCCCCCCTCAAACCCACAATTCGACTAATTTGTATTACTAGTTGGTAAATTGGAAGCCTATGGTCGACACTCTTCCTTTGATCAAGTGAAGTGATTATTCGTATTTTCACGCTAGATATCTAATTTTATTGTCAACGAATTTGCAATAAATTTTGTAACCAACGCATTTTGACCAAGTGGTCCGCGACGTGCTACTGCACGTCGCTACCCGACGGATCCAACGTGCTACGTTTGCGAGAGCCGACCGGCCCTCGCTCTCAAGACCTGGTTCGCGCCTCCGCTCTCGCTCCGGCGCTCACGCTGTTTTATAAACCTCTCTCACTTAAGACAATTTATTTTGAAGGGAACACTCACATTCAAGAGAATTCCTTTTTAGGGTGTAGTAAATAGATCCCCTGTCTATCTAGATCTAGTGTAAACTTTTGGATTTTGAAAAATATTCTTTAAAATTTGGGGGTACTTTACATGAAGCCCTCCCTGACATTTTCAAAATTTTCTCAAAAACGGCTCCAATTTTTTTAAAAAAATTGGATAAATATACTCTTATAAAGGTGGCATATGTCCTATTTTCACGATTAACTCCGAATTTTCGGAAATGGCAAAAGTTTGCTTTCTTTCGGTGTCGTCCCACAAATACAAAATTGAAGATAGCTTTTTTCTCTTCAAATGAAATTTGTTGCCCATAAGTAGTTCTTACATTAAGGTCTTGTGCATTTTTTAGAAAATTATAGTATATTTCGTGCAATATTGCGCGCAGTAATTGCAATTTAAAAAAAATAACAAAACAAGATTTTTCTCAAAAACTGTCCAAATTTTTTCTTTTAATTTTTAGTAGAAGTAGCTAAATGTACCCTGTACGATGACATAAACGCCATGTTACTCTATTCTTTTGTTTTTTCAAAAATTACAGAAATGTAATATTTTTACTTGCCTCTCCAGTCGTTAAAATTTACATTACTTTTCATTGTTCAATGTTCTTAACACATACGCTTCAAAGTATCTCTAATGATGGGTTTTTGAAATGTCCATAAGTTCTCCATAATCGTTGAGTATAATTTGAACTGAATTGGCAAATTTTCTGAAATGTTTGAACCAACTTTTCTCTAAAACTATGAAAAATGTTCCGCCGGAATTCTCCACAAAGGAAAGAAGTTCAATTCTCTCCGATATTTCGGAAGCTTGATTTTGGCCAAGATATCTGGGGCCACAAAATCAGAATAATACTGAAAAATGTTGGTGGTTTTAAATCATAAATAGGATAAAAAGTATATATTGCAGAAAAACGAAAAGTAAACGATCCTGTCAATTGAAAAACATTTCTAAATATTTTGTTTTTTATAAATTTTTCTCGATGTAATGTAAATATTACCGCAAATGTTATATTTCTGCATTCGCTCGCCTAGAGTGCTACCATGACAAGAACGTGGTTATTACACAATGTATTTGTGTTGATACAGTCTGAACACGAGAGCTGTTATCAGTGGAATATTGAAAAAAATATTACGAATAAGTGTGTTTGTGTGTGTGTCAGTCATATTACATATTCTGGCTTAATTGTCATCGTAGTTTATTACTTACGTAGTGATTTTATCATGTACATCCGTTGGAATCATTTTATTACCGAAATCGTATGCTGTTTGTGGTTCCAAAACGGTACCCATTAGTCCTGTGTATCATATATCAAACCGATAGTACGTAAGTAAGTAAGTAGTTGAGTAGATAAATTGAAATTTCACAGCTATATTTGGCGTTCATTATTTTTGCATTTTTAGTAGTTATATTACAGTTATTTCGTATTGCTTTCCCTGCTTCAAAATTATTGAAGTAATACTTGAAGTAAAGGCGAATTTAAATTTTTGTTCTCAAAACACGCATCAAAATTTTCTTTTAATTTTTTCCTCGGATAGAGCAAAGGTTACTTAAAAAACGGTCCATTTTCGTTGAACTCTCTAATTTTTTAAAATTACATGAGTTATAAATTAAATGTAAAAAATGCTGTTGTAGTACCACAAGTTATATTCTGCAACTAGGGAACCGAAAAATTAATAAATTGCGACAAATTATTTTTGATGCCTACAGGAACCAACCGGGAGAAGAGATAGGGACAAAACCGAAAACCAGTCGAAACATGTTAGGAAACTAACTGGTACGAGAAAGTCTGTGCCATTCTGTAGCCCCACTAGTGACTTTCTCGTATTCGTACGTATATACGAAGTAATGTGTGTAGTATAGAGAAAGTTATGTAATGCTGCGGAAAATCGATTTCGAGATTTATCGAAAAAACACGTTTTGGGGTCCCCTGATACCGAAAAACTGTTTTTTTTAACATCCGTCCGTCTGTCCAATTTTTCCAATGGATAGTGCTAATTGCACTGTTTAATATGACGTAAAGTTCACTTTGGTGTATTCTTTTGTACTTTCAACAATTACACAAATGTAATTTTTTTGAAATGTCTCACGTCGTTATTATGCACATTTCTATTGATTTGTATACATTATTACATTTGTGAGAAGAAGTGCTTCAAATGGCTTTAAATGAAGTTTTTCGAAAATTCAATAGATGCCTGTGCAAAAGAGCTTGAAGTTTCGCATTTACAACAATGCTTAATCGCCATATTCTTAAAAACGGCTTCAAATTTTTCAATGAAATTTTCTATTCTGGACTAAGTTTTTCTGTTCTTTAATACTCTTGAAGTAATACATCGGTTGTACTATTAGGAAAGCAAAAGTTGGGCACGATAGTATGGGCGACGATAGATGGCAGCTGGCCAAAGAATGGAGCATCACCTTAAAGCCAGACCCCACCAAGGAAATTAGAAATATTTGCTACGAGAAAGTCTGTGCCCTTCTGTAGCACTTCTAGTTTAAAGTTTATTTAATTATATTATTTAATATGTATTTCTTTACGGTTTTATTAGAAATGCTTTGCCTTTCAGCAACATAATTGTTTCCTCTTTTAAATTGATAGCTGCATGAAGTATACACAATTAGGTTTTACTTTTCTTAAAGTTGTGTGCAAAGGTGCAATAATATACTGTACTTATGAAAATGTTTTTAAATTTAATGTTAAATTCAAAATGCTCATTGTATTGGTTGAAGAATTCCTTTACTGGTTATAATACTCCAGTTTACAGGTTGTGCACATGGGATGCATTTGAATAATGCTGTTTCTAATTTCTTTACTGAAATTTCGGTAAAATGAAATGAAACGAAAGTCTGTCGACATCGCTGTATACTCACATGCATACTCAATGGGCAAATTTTGCATGAGTGTACACATTTGCATTTCATTCCGCACGCAGGTTCCATTGATTTATGATATCTCCAAGTTGTCAGGTGGCTGCATAATTTTCTTGGTAAATATAATTTACTTAAGTTGTGTGATTAAATATTTCGTGTGCCAAATGATCTAGGCTGTGAACGTGCGAGAAAGAGTGTGTTATGTGTTAGCTTTGAAGTGGCATATGAACGCATAAAATACTACTGATCCAAAGAAACAAATTTACTAAAACAACGACGAAAGAATAGGATGTAAGAATGTTCCTATAATAATTTGAAGCTTAGTTTTATATAACACAGAACATCAGAGAATTAGTTTAAATACTAGTAACACATAGCAATTGGTTATGTTATTTAGTTTCAAAGAATCTAGTGTTATTCTTAAGTTAACAATGTTTATTTTCTGACTAAAGTGCATGCAGTTGTTATAGACACTCCAGATCTAGGAATAGAAACTCTCCTTCATGGTAACCAATTTTTATTGAAGAAAAGTCTGTTAGTCATGAATATAGTGAAATGTTTCGGAGAATACGGACTTATTGTTGTTGCGTATAGCGAATCAGAGAGCCCAAAGATGAAAAGTATATGTGTAAGTGACATTAGAGACACAAAAAGCTTTCAATATTATGTTTTCACACATGGATTTTAACTGCTGACACGCGTTTGTAGTTTATGGCTTATAATGACTATATTAATACTGTTTGAGGCAACGGACGAGAAATTTCAATTATTCTTTTTCATTCCACTGTTACATCGACAAAACACAACCAAACAGAGGAACGAAGAGCCAGTACTTCGGCAAAGGGTCCGTTAAGGATTTTAACATTCTGCCGTCCATTAAGAACAATCGAAACTAATGAGTTCTGGATAAAGATTGCACATGAGTACCTACGCCACTCACAAGAAAAGGTATTTCTTCTTTGGAAATTTTTTTTATAAGAAGGTATTACGAGAGGTATTAAACGACATCACAATTATCGGTTTTGATTGGTTATTTGCTCTATTCCGACTAATGACGTTAATAAGTGTTGTACAAATAAATATTTTAAACGTCAAACTCTCAATGTTGTGAATGAATCCCATCTAGCAGCAGTTGTTATTCGCGGGAGCTTTTGCGTAGTATTTGCTCCAGAAGGTCGGCAGTTGAGGGAAATACGAGAGACTCATGATGAGCCGGCCGGGGCGGGGTGCTGTGGAACGGGATGTTTGCAGGCGTGGAGCATAATAACCCTACAACTGCCACAAGTTCAAGGAGACTCATTGATCCTCTGAGGAAGCGTCTTGCAAATGAGATTTGCTCCTTCCTGTGTGTATCAATGCGACATTCCTCCGGGAACCCAATTTCGGTTGCACAACGTGGAATCGGAGAAACTGGGAAATAACATTTGTTTCATACTTTTGTTTGTCAAAATTCGCTGAATATTTTTTCCAAATGATTTGAATTTTTTGGAATATCATTGCTACATTTCACGTTTTTGTAGTCGTTAAATGAGTCGTCCATAAATTACGTAACGCTAAAGAGAGGAAATACTGGAAGGTAGCCCACGCACTGCAGTACGTGTGTTCTACTTCTAGATGTCAGATAAAACTTGACACCATATTTTCTTCGATTTTGTTATTTAGAATTAACATTCTAAAGGATCGAGAATGCGAAAAACAATTCCAAACAGATCTATAATATATTCTAGAAAACAATTAAATTGTTCCATGGATCATCCACGTTGGCATGTGGACGGCTTGTCAGAAATTTTCTCGCCTACGCGTCCTTTCTTCACTCAAAAATTGTCCACAATCTTATATTTAGATTCAGTAAACATCGCCGACTTATTCTGACTTGAATTATAAATTTTAATGTATCCCACAAATAAAGTTAGTACAAATTGTTTTCACTGTTATAAGGACATAATTTTTATGTATACTTATTGCAAGTAAGGGGGAAGGGTATTGCAAGCGTTACGTAATTATTTACAAGAGGTTCAAGAGCGCTTTAGAGGTGCGGAACATTCAAAAGGGTATTCAAAATACTCCAAATTTGCGACCCAATGAAGTTTTACCCCCTGGGTCGAGCCAAAACACGACACAAAAATACAACTCACTCGTGACACTATCACATTGCATCACTAGTATCACATTGTGCCTGAGGTATCTGTCATTTTGAAATGTACCGATGATTTCCAGTTTACTAACAATATCATTTAGATATTAATATCATTTAAAAAGTTTCAAAATTTTTTTATTATGTATTCGAAAAGCAATTCTGTAGATCCTATTACACAATGAAACGGTGTTCACCGATGAACAATTAAAATGAAAACCAGGATTGATAACTTGAAATAAATTTTTTGAGAGTGGTATATAGTACCTCTGGAAGCTGTTGCTTTTTTATGGGCACCTAACAACCGTATTTCGGTGCCTCTTCATTGTGCCAAAATTACCACTGGATCTAACTATAATTTCCATACTGTAACTTCCACTTAAACCAAATTGATATTTCAAAAAGTAAATTTTTACTAAGCACCATGATAATAAGCATCCTTGATAATAAAATTTAGTTTAGGGTGAAAATTGTTTGGTTTCTTTTCGACTTGAAGTACCTTTTCCAAAAATTTGAAAAGAGTCAACACATTAACACTAGTTTCTTTTTTGTCGAATTTTTCACGAACTAAAGAATTAAAAATAATGTTTTTTTTGCAAATAACTTTAAAATTCGAATTTGATATATTTTATTCCAAAAAACTGCATGGAGGAAATCGGGTTAAATTTTATCTTAAAAACTCCGAAGACAAAGGTGTAAAAAAAAGAAAAGAAATAGAATACTATCAACGAGAGATCGTTAAATGTAGGGCTAGGGAGTAAAAAATTATTTTTTATTTAGGTTAACAGTTATTATTCAAAGTGTTTTTCATTTTGTTTGGGAGTAGTATTTTGCTGTATTTCCTCAGAGACATTTCATTGTTTTTCGACCAGGTCTGACGGGACGTGCTAACGCATTGGTTACTTATCTCAATTGTGCATATAAAGCACTTATGCAACGATATACATAGAAACAATCTTATTCTAACAATTTAGTTTGTTGAAGTAAAATTGCAAGTTCTAGTCGAAGCATGCACACATTCCCTCAAGTTGGGATTTGAACTTACAACCTCTTCAATCGACGCACTCCATTGCCTCCAACTCAGCGATGTAGGTTAATTTATTTTATAATGCTCCATTTTAGAGAATTTTTAATTTATTATTATATTCCTATTGTTTTGTACTTATCATTCAAACAATTCTTTCATTTAAGTCAAAAGGTTCCTTAGTGTTAATGGTACAACACTTTTTTTCTTTGAATTTTCTACCAATTCAAACATGTGTTAAGTGAGTGGTGTGCGTTTTTGACTAGTTAATTCTTCTAAGTAAAGGATACGTTTTCTCAATACATCGAAAAAAAAAGGACTTTAGAGGCCGATCCCAACAATCTGTTTAAACGAATTTATAAGTTACAAACAAGACACTGCTCTGCAAGAACTAAAGTTTGTAGATTGGTATTATTTTATATAGTTTACAAAATACTCATTTTTTGAGAAACTGCACATTTTTCATTTTCCCCTTTTCATATACTCTTTTTAATATAAGTCGAATTTCACACTGAAAATACATTTCTTCCAAGCATAATGTGAATGTTTCAAGGAAATAATTCTATATTTTTACACTTAAATGATTGATTGTGAACATTAAAATTAAGAAATCCTTCGGCAAAACTTTACAAAAGTAAAAAGGAATTATTGTGTCTTTTTTAAAGATTAGAATGAGTGTTATATATTTCAACAAATTATCTGAGCCAGAGACGCAATATAGTGTTTTTTTATCTCTGCCGTCCTCGTCGGCATGATACTTTTCCTCAGCGATGTACATCGTAACTACTCGTACAGCAACTGACGCAGCAATTCTCGACGTAGTAAGAGTAGTTGCCGTTGTCAGTGTCACTGTCACTGCGGCAGCAGCAGCTGCTCCTACTTCTCATGCAGGACAGTTGTGTTTGTCTCTTTTGGTCTATTGTAAGGTCAATTGCATTGTGTATCAAAGATACAATGTCTTTCATGAGCCGGACCCTGATGTACATAGAGGTCACTGTGCTTGTAGTGTGCTTGAGTGCAATAGTATGCTTCGCAAATGAACAACTAGTCTTGAAATGGAATTATCCCGGCTTTTCGCAGACAATATTTAGAAGTTTGCTAGTGGACTCATCAATTGATATACGAAATTAGACGACATCGTTCTTCTGAAAAATTCTTCTTAAATATGTACAAATTTAAGAAGAATTGAAAAAGATTAACACCAGTTTCGCCAAAAATAAAAATAGAAATAATTTGAAGTGCCGGTTTCTATTTAAATGAACATTAAATTGATCGTGTCTAATATTGAAATATATAAACAAAATATGTTTATTATAAATGATAAAATGTATTGTTTATTTTAAATATTGTATTGCACTTAAACGTGGGCAGAGCTTTTAAAATTCTGTAACACTCATGAGGAAACGGATGGAAGCTAAATATTCTGAAAATAATATTCATTCGACGATCTTGCAGAAAAAGATACGGGAAACAATTTACCATAAGTATTCCAATCTTTCACATTCTTCGTGCATGCTCTACAACAATACTACAGTTAATGCAAACTGGTATTCATTTATATGCCGGGCTGGTACAGTGTTTATGCAAATTCTAAACTTGGGAATCGGGACAGCGGAGGAATCGCGGATTGCGCTGAGGTGGCGCGGCGCGGCGCGGCGGGGCTGGGCGCGGCTTCGCGGGCGGCGATCCGCACGTCGCGTCGCGTCGCGCCGCGTCGGGGGCGAGCATGCAGCCTCGCCGCGCCATTTCGTAATTGCGGGCTGGCGGTGGCGGCGGCGGCGGATCCCGGCGACGCCGTACAAGTCCCGGAGCCGCCCGCGCACGCTGTACGCGCCGTCAGCGGTGGCGACGGCGGCGATGACGGTGGCGACGGTGGAGGAGGTTGCGGTGGTGGCGGCGGCGGCAGCGGGTGTGGTGGTTGGCACGGAGGCGATGATGGCGGCAACGTGACGGTGTTGGCGGCGGCGGCGGCGGCGGCGGTGGCGGTGGTGGCGGCGGTGGCATTGCGACGGAGGTACCGCGATGGCGGCTAGGTGGCGGCGGGCAGAGCGGCAGCAGTATGACGACAGCGCGGCCGGCGGCGGCGGCGGTGGTGGCGGCGGAGGCTAACGTATGGAGGAGGCCTTGGAGCGCAGCCAAATTATGCGACCGCGGCTGCACGTAGCGGCGGCGGCACGGCGCGGCGCGGCGGTCGGGTGGCGACGGAGGCGGCGTGCATGCGCATGCGAGCTCTCGCGCGTGCGGCCGCCTCCGCCTCCGCCTCCGCCGCCGCCGCCGCCGCCGCCGCCGCCGCCGCCGCCGCCGCCGTTGCCGCCGCCGCTGGGCGGGGCTGGTGCGCGTCCGGCCGTTGCTGCAGCCGCCGTTGGCGACGGCGTCGCCGGCCGTCACGTGGGACAGCGCGCCATGCCGGCCCTCTTCACCTGCGACACCACTCCCCTGATTATAAGCCCTCGCAAAGTGTTTTTGCCATGTTTGGATGTTGTGATTTTACGTAACGTTTTTTTTCCGTGTTTGGATATTAGTATTCCGTCCAAGATATTATTAGTAGCTATATTACACATTGTTTGCTTTACATGTAATACCTCCACTTATGTATTCATTGGTGGCCAAAATAACGCCATTAATGGAGAATTTTTCATGACACCTGGTTCTTGTTAGGCTAAGGTTTTATGGAGGCCTGCCTCTAGAGAACACAGTGAATTCTTTACTCACTCTGCGAGCCACCGGATTGGCGTACTGTATTCGTTGAGATTAGTGTTGAAAATGACATATAATTAACAGATTTTATTTCTCATTTACACGTACTTTGCGACCATAAAGTAAGTGCTCTTGCCGAGTTTGAAGTGAGCTTTGTGAGTTTGTCATAAAGATATTTGAATCTGACTGGATACATATTAAAATGTGTACCAGTGGAACACTAAATAATGTGCATGCATTACAATGAACTGCATCATAATGAATTACATTACAAAATTAAATTACAAACATTAATTACATATTGCAGAACATAAAATACATTATTACAACATATTTGAAAGTCATGTAACACGAAACTATAAATTTGGAGTGTCATGTCTTTTTAACCTGCTGCTAAAAAATTGTTGGCTAAAATATGAACAGCCAAATAATTGGTAAGATGATCTAGTTATGTTGGGTATTCGAGGTATTTACTATCAAAACTAGTTCATTATTTACCAAAATTCACTTTTTATTATTTTTGCAACGTTTAGAGGGTATTTCAAAACCTCATGAAGTTGTATAGTGCAAATCCAGCTTATTTCATCCTCAAATGTGAAGAGAACATATGTGATTCATATCATATCGCTCGTGGACGCGAGAAGGATTTTATTCCACTTATAAAATCTTCTGAAATGAAATGGTTTTGTTAGCAAACATCATATTTAATGCAGTTTATTTATAGGATGTATATTGCGGCGAATAGTTCAATTCGACAAATATTAAGGAGAACTTATAGTTGTTTCCCAGATTGTTTGATTGGAAAAAAATATTTCTAAATTAAATGTGTAAGACATTTCTCATATGTTTTTATTCTTTAGGTCAAAGTAGGATGTAGTTTGGTTTTGAAGAAATGAATTTTATTGTATGTAGTTAGGCGCGGTATCTTATTTTCAAGCCGATGTTTTCTTTTTAAAATGAAGTTGTGATTCAGTTTTATTTTCTGTAATGTGTAATTTCCAAGTAAGTTGCCTGGCAAGATCTAGTCCTGAATACCATACTTGGTTGGCTTGTGGTTCTTTTTTATAATATAGTGGAACGGAATTTATTGTAATAAAAATGCAAAATATGTATCTATATATATGTACTTATTTTCTCCTAAACATGTAAGAAAAAATAGAAAATAAGTCATATAAAAATGTTCTATCTCTACTGAAGTAATTGTACAATAGAGTTCAGAACTTATAAGAGTTTTATTCGAAATATAAAATACGTTCATAATCTATAATACAGTGTTTAAAAGGAGCCGAGTGAACGGACCCGCGGGGGGGGGGTTAAATTGTATATGCCGCACCCTCCAAATTGAGCAACGCGACACTTTTCTGTAAAGATATTTGTTAGTTTTCGATCGAGTAACAAATTTGCTATATTAAACATAAGCAAGCACGTGGTTGAAATTACTTTCGTTCATAAAAATCCGCTCATCCTTGACTCGCAAGTACGCAGTAATTAGGGCGGGGGGTGGGTTTGACAAATCACGACGGAGATTGGTGGTAATAAAAGCATTACATTTGAGTTGTAAGAAAGATGATTCCATAACAAATGTTGCAAACGCGCATCTCAAATGATTCGTTTCGACGTATGAAGATATTAAAATGTAGCGAAATATGTAAGAAATATGTCGTAATAGGTAAAATATGTAAAATAAAATTATTTCTTATTCATTCAGGATGTCTTGTAAATTCTAAAATATATAATTGAATTCAAGTATGTAGTTCCTGTAAACATTTGTATTTACATGGAAATCCGTTCCCTAGTAATCACATTTTTTGTCTGAAGAGAAAATAAGTGAATTCGAATTAAAACGGACCGGTTGATTAGCTCCGACTCTAACATAGTCACAGCGACTCTGATCCAGAAGTCCTAGGTTTCGATTCCGAAAAGGTGGCGTTTTTTGACAAAAGTTAGTGGAGATCTGCAAGGCGTGCCATTTGCTCGCTCGTACTCGCTGGAGCATTTCATCCTCGAGTACCGTGTCCTCGAGCATCCTGTGCTCCTGAGCCCACGGTGGCGGCGGCAGCTGCGATTTCCACGCATTGGAGCCTCGGCCTACGCAAGGCGTTGGGGGTCCGGGAGTGCAATGTGATCGTTTGTCAAATAATATTTTTTATTATGAAAACAAAATAACTTCATTGGGAAACATTTTTGCTTATTATTCAACCTCGTTTGTACGCTTTATTGGTTTCATCAAATTTATTGTGCGACCTTTAAATTAAATTTTATTCATTTTCAATATCAGTCCCATAGAAGTCTTAGTTTGCATGCCGACTCTCTTTTTTTTTTGTTCTACGACCGCATGGTCTCCTGTTTTACAATAAAGTTCGTAAGTCATAAAACACACGTTTACCTATTTTATTATTGAAATCAGTACGCCATTTGAATATTTAAATGTAGTTAATTGTTTAAGAAACGTATGTGCAGTACACGACAGAAATCCGAGGGCGAATTGAGGAAGGACATGAAAGCACAATGAGACTTTTCATTACATAAACCTGCAGCGGGTTTGCTGCGTCCTCAACGAGGACTCGTGAATTTTCTCGTCCTGTTTTTATTTCTGTTCTATTTGTTCTTTTCTTTGTTCTCTGTTATTTTCATAGAGCCGTTGTGAAATTGTATGCATCGTTTCGTCCATGGAGTGTGTTATCCTACTACGAGTCTTTTAGCTATTACCTTTTTGTTTTTTCAGAGGGCTGAAGAAACAGAACACTTTTAAATCAAAACACGTTTGCATATTTATTGAAAGTGTTCCTTTAGTTTCATATTCTCTCTGTACGTCTCTTGTTTGTGAAAATAGAAATGTTTATGCTGACATAAAAAGCTGCCATCTGATTCATTTGTTCAATATTTTATTCAGTAATACAGTAGTATTATTTAGTATTATATTATGGTATTGTATTTTATGTAGTAATATAGTTGTCATTTATTCGAAACGTAGTGGAATCAACAGAACAGTAGGAAAATATCACATTGAATATAATATTGCACATCACTTCAGTGAATAAAATCATAAAAGATAAGTAATTGGTTTATCACGCGAACAATTTATGACCTCTTTTGATTTCCCTTGCCCAAGAATTCTCAAAGACAAGAAATAACCATTTTTTTGAGCTCTTGACATAATTATATAATTAACATTTTGCGTTCTATAAAAAATGAAACAATATGTAAATACTGAAATTAAATGCATACTGATATCATGCATTATATTTTAACTTTAATACGGGAGGAAAGGATTTGGAATCATCTTGGCAATACGATATCAAATTTTCGGTCATAAAATCCGTGTTTCAAGTTTCTTATAGCTGTATTCTCACACGGACGTCAGGATTAATGTCTATTGGTGCTGTATCAAAGATGTTTATGAGTGGCGCAAGTGGCAGGGAGACATATGAATTTTTGTACCCGAAAATTCGCACATCTGTCTGGGTTGTTGGATATCTTGCGGATGTGTCTCTCATAACTGTAAAATTAGAAGATTTTGAGCTGAAACGGTAAATATGTCGGTAGTGAAATCTACTTCCGTCATTCCGAAAACCGTTACAATATTTTAATTTTTTGAGATACTTTACATGAAGACGGTATGACATTTCACAATTTTCTGGAAAATGGACGAACATTTTTATTTAAATTTTTTGCTCAAATAGAAGAAAGTGCATTTACAAGTGCGGTATAATTTTGATTTTTATTAAAATCTCTGACTTTTAAAAAATTGGGATAATCTTTATATTTCAAACCCTAAGGGGTTTTGTTTAGTAAGAAATTCGAGCGTTCTACTCAACCAAATTTCGAAATTTTTTCTTTAAATGAGAGATATTGAGTTCAGATTTTTTTATCCCTTGATACTAACTGATTTCAGACCATAAATTCTAAATTTTAATGATATATTTACGAAAAAACACGTTTAACTGTTTTTTACACATTGTATAGGGACTGTATTGATCCAGAATTTGTAAATCTCTCTCAACTATTCTATAGAGATAGTTTCCATTTTCCGCATAGTGCTTTTGTTGAACTTTCCTGTTGTTACTTTTCCATGGTTATTCCTTTTTTGAGATGAAAAGTGTTCAGCTAGTACATATTTATATTCGAATCTGTCCTTGACATCCAAAATTAAAGTCAAAGATTTCTTTCTCAATGCAAATTATCCCTCACGTGATTGACTTAATGCGAGCAATCCACAAAAATTGAACAATAGCGTTATCTTGGCAGCTGATTGCCATTCTTTAATTTTCACTGTGCATCCAAACGATGTTTCTATTGTGCTGATCGTTGGAGGCAGAAAAGCTTAATCACAAATTGGGTGCTGAGCTCACTTTCGTGTATGAGTGTACTTTTGCACAACAACTCTTTACGAGCTAAGGCCTGCCAGCGGCGACCCGGCCTTGCGGCCATGGGTTGAGGGGTCCGTGTGGTTAGCACATAGCGGTCCCTACGCTGTACCTCTGGTCTTCTCAAGCTGAGAAGTGAGCTTCTCATCGTCGCACAACGACGGATACTGAGACATTGCAAGGAAATCGCACAGTTAATTTTTACCCCGACCGGGAATCGAACCCTGGGTTGCACCGTGGAAAAGCGAGCACGCCACCGAGGGTTAATGTTTTCACGTTCTTAAAGTACAGAAAAGACCAATGATAGATTTCATTGTTTAAATTATGAAAAACTAATATGAATTAGGTGCACAAAATGAGAATTTTCGGCGTGGATCCTCGCGGATCCAAATTTTAAGACGTATCTTAACTTTTCTAGTCATTTTTATACCATATTGTTTCTTAAGACGAGGATATTACCTCTGTAACTTGATTGATTATTTTTTTTTGTATTTTCGGGCGCGTCAACGGCTTTGGTCATTAATCCCGTTAGTGTATTGCATGTTTTCTTCTCGAGAGATGGCGGTGATCTTCCCTCCGTTGGGCTTTCCCTAACCAGGACTCTCCCACCGCCGGGGCACCGCCCCAGCCGGGATAAACTAAGCTCCCGACAGGTCTCCCGGAATTTGTGGTAGTGTAGTGCATGTTAGTGTAAGGGAAGAGGATAGGAAGAGGAAGGACAAGGAAGAGGAAAGAGAGATCGCGCGTTGTCCGTGACCCGTTTGTTGGGGTAGTGCTTCAGCATTCGCCTAGTGTTGATCGGAGAAACCACGGAAAACTACCGATCAGAGTAGCCGGAAACAACTGTGGTTCTACATGCTATGGATTGGTCAACGGGTCCTTCCCCCAGCCGTCCCCCTGGCCGCGGGATGTCCATTTTTGTTGGCGCAGTTGGGAAGATATTTAAGAAAGGGTACATAGTGAAAAACAAAAAAATAATAAAAAACATAATTTAGAGATTCCCTTAATCATATTGTAAATCTTAGTCGTGTTTCAGTAAAGATGTACTATCTCATAAAGGAAACTGTTTTAGTTTCTTAACTATTAACTATATTGTTGTCATTTTAAGTTTTTTAGAAGAGAACCAGAGCCACTTCCTGCAATTTTTTGAACTTTAAATATACAACGCAGGGGACACCTTAACAAAACATCCTTGCCGGCTACTACAGGTCAGTACAGTGCATTGCTATCTTTGCAGCCTTGTAAACCGGGAGGTCAAAGGAATCGAGTTCCGACGGGGGCGGATTTTCGATTCTAGCTAGGTAGCTGGGCGGAATTCAACTAGGGGCAGGAGGAGAATTCCAGCGCGCGATTGCTCTGATCCGTAGTTTTTCGTGGTTTTCCGGAGCAATGAGAAACCCTCCGTTTTCCTGTTTTGCTCAAAGCCAAACTTGTCTTCATTGAAGTATGCATATTGTACCACTTTTATTACAGTTAGTATTAATTAAGCATAATAATAATTAAGCATAAAAGCGAAATAAAATGCGGGTGCAGAAAATAATATTGTTTTTCTTGGATATAAATTTTTCATTTACACAAAAAGGGAACACTAATTCTTGTACAGTCCTAAAAAGTACGATAAATATATTCATGGATTTCATGGAAAGTAATATATTGACTAATGGATATCGTCAATATTTTTAAAATTAACAATAAGTACAATTTTTATTAGATTTGAACAAACGTTTTGTTATTTTTGTGTTAAATTCAAACTTATTTGAACGCTTCATTATTCTAAACATATTTTATGCCATGCGCCGTTTATTGCGCATTAATTAAACTATTTAATATTAATGCAAATGAAAGTAACATTTCTTCATGAAATTCCTGTGATTAAAATTTGTTTCAGGGAGATGACATTTGATTTTCGACTCTTTTACACTTGAAATTTTAATATGATAATCTGTCGATAAGAAAAAAATACATTTCTCAGAATATTAATATTTAATAGTTATGCACGTGTTTGTTCATTATTTTATCATCAGCAGTCTGGCGAAATTTGTAACCTACTAATCCATTAATGAGTTGATAAAGACATACAGGCGTAAATTCAAAAAGTCTCGGAAGCCTTGAGGAAGGGTCGCTGAATTTCCAAGTAATATTGAAAAATAATTTATCGAAAAAATTAAGTAAAAAACTATTATTGTATTTAAAATTTCGAAATATACAGAATATTTTGGGTATGGGCGAGTCTTAAAAGCTTACGATTTATAAAAGTGATAGCTCCGACTGTTGTAGCACTGACAAATCTAAAGAAACTAAACTCATCGTTAACTTTGAGATCCAGAAATTGCTATGAAGGCATAAAGTACAAATGAAGGAAGATTGTTAATCCCCATTTACTGTAATGCCAAATGTAACTTCCTACTGATTCCTATCTTTTTCGTCTGCATTAGATCATCTCCGAGTACTTTCCCGGACACGACTTGCATGTGTCCCACTGGACTCACCTCTATTATTCAAAATTTACGTATCGGGCATCCCAAGCAATAATTCCCCCAAACCAACCGACACTATATATATAATCTTTTATGTGTGCGCGCGTGTGTATGCGTGTGTGTGTGTGTGTGCGCGTGTGTGTGTGTGTGCGCGTGTGTGTGTGTGTGTGTGCGTGTGTGTGTGTGTGTAGTGTGTGTGCTGCAGTGTGGTGCGCGCTGCGTGTGTGTGTGCGCGGCATGCGTGTGCAGGTGGTGGCGCTGCGTGTGTGCGTGTGTGGTGTGTGGTGCGCTGCCAGCGTGGTGGTGGTGGTGGTAGGCGCGCGCGTTGTGGTGTGTGTGCGCGCGTGTGTGTGCGCGCGCGTGTGTGTGCGCGCGCGTGTGTGTGCGCGCGCGTGTGTGTGCGCGCGCGTGTGTGTGCGCGCGCGTGTGTGTGCGCGCGCGTGTGTGTGCGCGCGCGTGTGTGTGCGCGCTGCGGTGGTGGTGTGTGTGCTGCGGGCGCAGGTGCGCGCAACGTGCGGTGGTGGTGTGTGCGCGTGTGTGTGTGCTGCTGCCGCGTGTAGTGTGCGCCCCGCCGTGTGTGCGCTGCTGCTGCAGTATGTGCGCTGCGTGTGCAAGGCTGCAGCGGTGTGTGCGCGCTGCCGCGTGTGCGCGCGTGTGGTGCGTGGGTGCGCTGCGCAGTGTGTGTGCGTGCGCGTGCATGTGTGTGTGCGCGTGTGCATGTGTGTGTGCGCGCGCGTGCATGTGTGTGTGTGCGCGTGTGTGCATGTGTGTGTGTGTGCGTGCAGTATGGTGTGCAGCGCGCGCGCCAGTGTGCATGTGTGTGTGTGGCAAGCGTGTGTGTGACAGGTGTGTGGAAAAAGAAGCGTGTGTGTATGTGTGTGTGTGCGCGCGCGCGTGTGTGTATGTGTGTGTGTGCGCGCGCGCGTGTGTGTATGTGTGTGTGTGCGCGCGCGCGTGTGTGTGCATGTGTATGTATGCGTGTGCATGTGTACATATATATGGTGTGTGTGCGCGCGTGTGTGTATGTGTGTGTGTGCGCGCGCGCGTGTGTGTATGTGTGTGTGTGCGCGCGCGCGTGTGTGTGCATGTGTATGTATGCGTGTGCATGTGTACATATATATGGTGTGTGTGCGCGATATTCCCACTGAGCCCACCAAAAAGGTACTAATTTTAGCAGATAGCCTATAGCGACAAATCTCCTCCCTGCTCAGTGGGAAACTCCCATCCAATTTCTCTGTCACGTGAGTGTTTAAACCTAATGGGAGGTTTGCCGACGTGATCAGTGAATTGGACACACACACACAAACTCTCACCAAACGGGATACAGTAATCATCATAGTAGGGCAGAATGACATAAATTTGGGTGGTCACTTTACACCTGAGCAACATGTTGACAAACTACAACGTGCCGCCCAAAAAACGAACATTGTAATCTCGACTCTGCACTTCTGGTACAACAAACTAACACTGTTCAAAGAAATTGGACACGCAAACAACCAATTAAAACTGCATCTGGGAGGCACACATGTTAAATTATTTGAGCTTAACTTTCTCTCAAAAAAACACTTCACCCGGCATGGTCTTCACTTGAACCTTGTCGGAAAACATGCACTCGGTAGCGAACTTGCAAAACACATCCTTACACCTCAGCAGTATCCTACTCAAGACTCATCCCCACCTACATCTCCTAGTTCTCTTCCATCCTCCGGAACCCCTTTGGATCCAATTACCTTATCCCCTGAACCTAATCCTTGTACTACCTCTCCCATTATTCATTCCTCTACATATGTAACCCCTCCTTCCTCACCTCCTAACACTGCTGGGACACGATACTTCCTTCCACCACGCACTCGAGGTCAGAATGAGATAAATAAATAGCAACTACAGTCAGATGCAGCAGAAAAGCATCCGCGTAGGTACATGCAAAAGATTCAAATAATGCATCATAATGTTTAATCTCTTACAAATAAACTTGAATTTGTTGAGGCAGCATTACAGTGTGATCTGAGTCAAATAGAGGTTTTTTGCTTTACAGAACATTGGTTATCTCCTAATGATCTAAACACACTCCAAATTCCTAGTTTTTACCTTGGAGGATCTTATAGTAGAGCGAGGAAATCAAATAAGGGCCCTGCTTACGGAGGTTCATTTACTTGTACGTGTATGAAATAATATTGATTCTACCTTCTTGTCAAAATTCAATTTATATGCAGTTGAAAGATTTTTTGAAATAAGTCGTACATCTTACTACGCTCAAAATTATCTTACTTTCGATCTACAGACCTCCAACAAAACGAGCTTTAGATTATTTCAATTTCTTAGAAAATCAAGAAATAATTCTGAACAAAATTAGTAATCTCTCTTTTAAATCCATTGTTGTAGGTGGAGATTTCAATATTAATTTTCTGAGCGAATTCCACGGAAAAGAGCAGTTTCTCAATTTAATGCATTCTTTTAATTTAGATATTACAGTGAACGTACCTACACGGAATACATTTAAAACACAAACAGCAATAGATCAAATTACAATTAACAAAACCACAATTAGTATATATGAAATAATAACGAATAATCTAGGTTACAGTGACCACGATGCACAAATTCTTACAATTAGTAATAACATGAATACTGACACAATAAATAAAACACGCATGTGCAGAGAATTTACTAAAGTTAACATAAAATTATTTACGGACTACTTCCTGAAGGAATCATGGGAGGCAGTTTATAACGCTATTGACACAAATGAAAAATATAATTTATTTCTCTCAAAGCTTTCATTTCACTTTAACGCGTGCTTTCCTATTAAAAAGAGAAAATTAAACATTTCACGAAAAAGTAATACTTGGATCACCCTAGGAATTAGAACATCGTGTAAAAACAAACGTACGCTCTACTTTATTTCTAAACATCATAACGTATCACCCGGTTTCCATGTCTACTTCCGAGAACATAAAAGAATTTTATGGAAAATAATAGTTCAGGCAAAAATAATGAAAAATAATGAGGATATTTTGAACGCTAGAAACAAAACTAAAGCAATGTGGAATATCGTAAAAAATACGATCACGTCATCACGGTATTTCGTAGAGAATGTTGTTTTAAAGGCTAATGAAAGAGAAACAAGTAATCCAGAAAAAGTTGCGAATCTCTTCAACCAACACTTTTCTAGAATTGCGGTTGATCTCAGAAAAGGAATAAAACCACAAAATTCAACATCCTATGTTTCTCAAAAAAATTTCGGCACAATGTTTATTTCCAAAACTTCTTCCAACGAAATCCTCAGAATAGTCAGTCAACTAAAAAATAAATATTCATCTGATTTAGATGAATTTCCGGATTGTTTATTAAAAATGTGTGCACCTGCCATTATACATCCATTAACTCACATTTCCAATGCTTCCTTGTGCACAGGAATATTTTCAAAACAGCAAAGATCAAGCCACTTTTTAAAAAAGGGAACAAAAATGAAATTCAAAATTACCGGCCAATTTCTCTTTTGTCAGTTTTCTCATAAATACAGGAGTGGCTTTTCTTTAAGCGAATACTTTTCTTAGAAAAAACGAAGCGTTTTCAGACTCACAACACGGTTTTAGAAAATCAAAGTGTACGGAAACTGCCATTTTTCTTTCCTTAAACATGTTGCTTCATCAATGGACCAAAATGAAGAACCCATTGGGATATTTTTAGATCTTTCGAAAGCTTTTGACGAATTATTAACCATAACATCTTGCTCTCAAAATTACCTTCTTATGAAATTCGTGGTATTGCTCTAGATTGGATAACCTCGTACCTTAAACATGGATCTCAAAGAGTAGAAATACCGTATTGGCACGAAAGGACATTATTTACTTATCTCTCCAATTCTTTGCCAATTGAACATGGGGCCCCACAATGTTCGATCTTAGGTCCTATCCTTTTTCTGTTGTACGTAAACGATATGCCCTCATCTATTAAAAACGGAAGAACAGTTCTGTTTGCCGATGACACGAATGTTCTTTGCAAAAAAGAAACAATAAATGGTACAATTCCAGAAGTTTCAAATTGGTTTTGTGATAACAAATTAATAGTTAACTGAGGAAAAACGCTCAATGCAATTTTGCGTTTCAAACCGGCAATCGTATGCTGCATTGAAAATGAACAATATGCAATTAGCTGATGTTAAGGTAACAAAATTTCTAGGTCTGTCAATTCAGTCAAATCTCAAATGGAATGTACATATAACAGAATTAAACACTAAATTAAGCTCATTTAGTTACGCGTTCAGAATTCTTTCAAATTCTATCAGCCTTCATGCAGCTCGTTGGGTGTATTTTGAAAATGTACATTCACGCCTGACATATGGCATAATATTCTGGGGAAGCTCATCCTTTAGTTCCCAGACATTTAGAATGCAAAATAAAATTATCCGAATAATGAAAAAAATGCTATCCACGTGATTACTGTAAGCCTCTTTTCATTGAGCTTGGAATCTTACCATTGCCTTGCCTATTTATTTACGAATCTGTAGTATTTGTCAAAACTGACTTACTTAACGGTGGGAACAAATTTTCATGTAAAACTGATATTTACAGTTACAACACTCGACGTATAAATCATGTTCATCAAGTGTCAGTATCAACAGCTCTCTACAAGAAAACCACATACAATACATGTACTTTACTTTACAACGCATTTGCCAGATGAAATTAAACAATTAAAATTGGTACACAAATTTAAGTTAAAAGTAAAATCTTTTCTGCTGCAAAACTGTTTCTATACAATTAGAGACTATACTGATCGTCAAAAAGAAAAACAATGTTTACTTCAACAAAACAATGATATAGTATAATGAATTAGTTTACATTTGCATTGTATATCTTTTTTAAAAAGACTTAATATGCCTGTAACAAGTTACGTACTTCAGCTTCCTGGTCAATGACCCCCATCGGGTTTTTGTCCAGTTTCCCTGATCCATTGAGCAAATGCTGAGATGGCCCCTTGATTTGCTTCCGGACGTAAATGTAGCTTCACTCTGCGCACGTTTTGTTGAGCTTTTCTTTTGCTTGTAGTGGTCATGGTGGAAATAACACCATGGTAGTGGTAATATAGCTTACGGTGAGTTTCTATTTTGTTATCAATATAGAAAAATCAAATCTGTTCGTTCATTTACCGTTACAAATACGTTTTCTATAATTCAGAAACAAAAATGTCCAGTTTTTGAAATGTTAATCTCTCGCTTTTTTAAGTTTATTATTATTATTATTATTATTATTATTATTATTATTATTATTATTATTATTATTATTATTATTATTATTTATTGTTACTGTTATTTTTTCATCTTTCAACTATTAAGAGTTAAATTGTTGGGAAGGGATTCTGAAACTCAAGAGAGCGTTCGCAGATGATTTTCTCTCCCATACGTCACATACAGTTTTTTAGTAAATAAATAAATAAAATTAAATTAAATTAATTAAATTAAATAAGGAGGATGACCCCACTGGGCTCGTCAACCTGAAATCAGGGTGCTTGAAGTTATTGCGATGGTTTGTGAAATGGGTGAGATAAGGGGGTTATGATGTGGAGAATGCGTAGGAGTTACGGAGGATGGAATTTATCTTTGGAGAATCTTGACGGGATGCGGTTTAGATGAGGATGAGTGGTTTTTCCTAGTGAGAAAGTCGGTTAGAAGGGGAGGTTATGAAGCTTGTAGAATCTTGCGGAGAGGCGGGCGATGTGCTGCGCGACTGTAGGGAATTTTAAAACATTGTGAATTTGAGTATTAGATATATACCATGGGGCATTTAAGGCAGTGCGGAGGACTTTATTTTGTATGGTTTGGATGTGCTTTATTGTTAAGACCTTCCCCATGTATCAAGTGTAACTTCTATAGCCTTGGTCTTGAAAGCCCATCCCTTCCGCACCTACGCACCCGTCTTTCATTCCACAGGTTTCCTGCAGAAATTGGATATCCTCATAATTCCTCTTGCAATTTATCCCTCTAACAACAACCAGACTTGCCCGCCCAACTACATAACTACACAGCGCGCCAGGAAAGACTTTCTGCAGTGGCACCTTGCTGCTTGCAACAAAAATTATGTTGGTAGCAGCGTGTAACAAAAGAAAACGTAAATACCGCACTCACCACAATCATAACAGGTGCTGAAAGTCTCGTCCCCCTCACTTGTTTCCCAGTTCTCTGTTTGCTAACAGCATCACTGCAATTTTTAATAGCTGGCCCTGTCTCGACTCAGTGCAGAGAAACTTTCGTGGCGCACTATACTTTAATAGAATAGCTCATAAGCTGCCCTCTCCAAAAAGGAGTAATCAAATAATAGAATTACAGTTCAGCAATTGTAGAGCGCCTTGGCTGTGCATTGAATTGTATTTCAAGTCTTATAAAAAAGTGTATAAAAATCAGAAGGAAAAGTACATGCAAATTTTAAAATGTCTGAATTATCACAATCATTGTTTTTTCATCTGCCTTTCAAAAAATCTCAAAATTAGGATAATTACCACCTTTGTCCAATTTGCCTAATAGAAGGGCGTATTCCAAGTGATGTATCTCCATTTAAGTTTGTTTTCTAGTTTTAACTATCAATATACTCTTGTAACATCTCCATAATGCTGTCAAATATTTTCAAAAATGGCGTTTCTCGTGTGTTAAACGGTGGCCAAAAAGTATTGAATCCTACCTTGCACCACGAGGCTGATTGTGAATACTCGTTCCCCTTTTGAAAAACTGTTTGATGGAGATCCGTCACGTTGGAAATAAGCGCTTCAATTAGGAAGGGGCGTGTAGTTGGGTGCGAAGCCGCACGTGCCGGATCCGAGAGCGGGTCGTCGTTTGGCCCTGGCTGGGAGGCCTTGCCGCTCGGCGGGAGGGGGGAGGGGAGCGCCTCCGCGCCGAGACGACCTCGTCGCGTCTCGTCTCGTCGTCGTCGGGGGCGGCGGCCGAGCAGTCGACGCCTCGCGCCAGCCCGTGCCGCGCCGCGCCGCGACGCCGCTTAGTCATCGCCGTCGCGCCGCCGCGTCACGGAAGCCCCTGCAGCCGCGGAAAAGCCCCGCCGCACCTGCGCCGCCCCCGCCCCCGCCCCTCCCTCACCCCCGCCACAGTCCCCGACCCCGCACCCCGCCCACGGCCACGCCCCCACACCTGCGCCGCCCACGCCCTTGCCCGCGCCACCGCTCTCGCCCACGCTCACGAACGTCGCTCCGGATCGCAGTGCCAAGTTGACGGTCGGTAGACGAGGCGCTCTCCCGACGCTTGACATGCGCCATTTCCTCCGTTACCGTTGGCAAAAGAAATTCAATGCAGACGAAAGGCTTTTTTGTTTTCATGTTGCTTGGGAGCGTCTCTGCGCTCGTATTATTCTGTTCAGATAGTTTCGTACTTAAACAATAATCACATAAAGTGAATACTACTAAATACAATTGATTTTGGATTACAGTGTACAAACTATTAATAAATTGCAAGATGAAACTGAAAAATTTTTAATTACATTACTGACACAATCTATAATTACAATATATATATATATATATATATATATATATATATATATATATATATATATATAGTTTGTACGCTGTGATCCAAAATCAATTGTATTTAGTAGTATTCACTTTATGTGATTATTGTTTAAGTACGAAACTATTTGAACAGAATTATAACGTGAAGAGAAAACATTGTACCCTTTTATAAGTATATTGTGCGCACAGAGGATTGTGAAATTTGGCATAGTTAAAGTTTATATGCAGAAGGAGGGTAGAAAGGAAAGATTTATTTATAATGTCTTACAAATAAATTGCATTAAATTAAACAGCCAGAAAGTAATAATGATACGCAGAAGCAACCCGCAACACACTGCAACACTGGTATCGTACATCGTACATAACTTGGATATGTTTTAGAGCTTTAAAACCTACTTTTTATGCCCCAAAGAGGACACAAGTTTTGTTTTCGATGCTCCAATCTACAAAATGAAACCATTTTAGACGTTTTATTCCAAGCGTTTAAGAGAAAGACATTCCATTGTATATTTGCATTTGTGTACGTGAAGGATATTATTATTAAAAGTAGCCTTAAGCCCGATCTGACGACATTTCCCTGACATTTGTCTCTCCCTGAAACACTTACTGGATCCTCTCCCTTTTTATAAATAGTTATTAAAATAGTTATTGACGTACAGAGGAACGCCTAAAAGACTTTAAATTTCCACAATGGGATAATTTATTAACATTTTAGAAACATTTTTTAACACAGAAGTGTCGTTAATGGTGAGAAATGAAGCTTCAACAAATGTTTACCTGTTCCAGACATACAGATCAGACAAAATATGTACGAGTAAATGTTTGGCGCCATTACACACATTTACCTCTTACAATACTCCCTTTTGATCCTCTATTCGTCGTCTTTCATGTAGAGAAAACCATTTTTTTTGTTCTAAAAAAATTATGCAAGTAGTATGGGGAGTTTTTGCATCCTCTAACATTAAAGTAATCGAAAGCACTATCGATCTTCTGCGCATGCGCGGTTCGCGTGTTCCACCATTTTTGTGCATCTGCGCATGCGCAGAAGAGCGAGTTTGCAGTCGATCGCTGCCCACTAGGCGTGAAAAAGCTCCTTATAATAGGGAGTTTGTGTACCCTCCAACGTTAAAGCAATCGAAAGCATTATCGATCGTCTGTGAATGCGCAGTTCAAGTTTCGCATCACTTTTGTGCATCTGTGCATGCGCAGATGATCGAGATTACAGTTGATTCTGCACGCCTTAGCGGGCAGCAAACTCCCTAATCAGCGTTCTCAGTTTCACGCAACTAAATTGAAGATGCTAAAGTTTCAAGAGAAAAAATACTTTTTAAGGTTTAGAAATGGTAATCCTGATGGCCAAAGACTATGATGTCATTTTGTTAATATTCATTTAAAGACATTTAAATTAAATGTTAACTTCCTGCAAGCAATGGCGTATCGGATATCATCATCCATTAGCGTGTTGCCGTATAAGGCCGGAGACCGAATGTTACGATGCACACCACTGTACACCTGTCGTCACAAAGTAAATGCGGCTGCTGCTACCGCCGCTGGTGGCAGTTTCCGTCGCCCCCCTCCGTGTCCTCCGCCGTCTGCCGCCTTCCTCCCCCTCTCGCCATCTGATGCCATCGCCGCCAACATCACGAGCAGTGCCGGCACTAGGCAAGGGCAGACCGAGCGATCGGCTCGGACCCTGCAAGTCAAGGGGCCCTATCATGGGACTGATGGGGAAAAAATATTCAAAAATTGAAGAAGAAATTAGAACTCGAGAAAATCGAGATTGTGATTTTGTAAGTCGCGGTACAGTAGTCTGACATTTCATAAAATTTTCAAATAATTTTTTACCTTAAAGGTGATTTTAGTCATTGCTTATAAGGTAGGACACTATGATATTAATCAAATGATGCTAACATTAAAATAGATTCTACTGTAATTCATATTTAATATTTCATGTATTTAACAAGTAATTTTATTAAACAATGCAATACAATAAAGTCATTGATCCCAATGTTGGGCAAGGCCTCCCAATTAAATAATGGGGTGGCTCAAAATTGTAACCGCTTTCAGGTGAGCTGGTCCTGGAGAGCAATTTATTAAATACTAAACAAAATTTTTAGCGTTTTAAGATCACCGCAGAAATTATATTATTTGACGACTATACTGCGGTTTTTACATTGCTGCCTGTGAAGTAAATCAGCTGTTACGGTGTCATCCAATCGGAAGGTTGAACACCATAGTGACGTCACTGTTGTGACGTGTAAGGTCCCGATTGGATGGCACCGTAACAGTTGATGCAATGTCACAGGAAGCAATGTAAAAATCGCAGTTTAAATACATTGACAACTTTAATTTTCACATTTTTAATTTCCTTTTTTTTGCGGGGGGGGGGACTAAGTAAGTTTCAGCATAACCCTGGACTCAAAATTGTCTACCTCCGGCTCTGATCACGAGCACCCGCTGCTCGCTCACGTCGCCGTCCCCGCCCCCGCCTCCGCTCCCTGCCTGCGCCCCCGCCTCCGCTCCCTGCCTGCGCCCCCGCCTCCGCTCCCTGCCTGCGCCCCCGCCTCTGTCCTTGCCGCCGCCTCCGCCACCGCCCTCAACTCCGCCCCCCCTACCTCCGCCCCCGCCCTCATCTCCGCCCCCGCCCTACCTCCGCCCCCGCTCTCATCTCCACCACCACCACCTCCGCCCCCTGCCTCCGCCCCTACCTCCGACCCCGCCCCGGCCACGCCTCCACCACCGCCTCCGCCCCTGCCTTTGGCTCTGCCCCCGCTGCCCCCCTCCCGTCGCTACGACAGCGTCCTGACGCGCGTTCTTCGCTTCCCGTCGCCCTTGTCTTCGCTACGTCCCCGCCGGCTGCGGCTCCCTTTACTGTCAATCATCGCCGTCGCCGGCAGGCGGTGACCACGCTGGGGTCGTTCCTGCAGTCCCCGTCACCACTGCATCTTCCCCACCTCAGCCACCGCCACCACCACCGACAGGTAGTGGTCAGCTAGCGTCAGGTAGTGGTCAGTCGCGGAGTGTGCGTCCGGGAAGCGCCGCAAATGGCAACAAAAGCTCCCCTCCCACATCACAATATTTAAGTATATTGCTAACCAGTTTATTTTGACGTGGAAACATTTTAAAATCGGTCCGGTCGGTAAAACGGTGAATAAAGAAGGGGACCAGATTCACAGGTCTGGGAACAAATGAACGTCACGGAGGGCGATGTTATTTTAAAAAAAATGATGACGTCATACACAAATGAGCTGATAGTAAATGAACGCACTGACAAAATGAGTGCATGGACCTTACCTGCAGTAATGATAGGAGCAGTGCCCAATCAGTAGTTGTCAAGGCGGTCTCTTCTCTCGGTGATCTCTCTTTTTATTCTAACGAAAGCATGAAATACTGTTATCGTTTCTATCTTTGTAACCTAACTACCTGCTATAGTTTTGAAGACGAAATAGTAGGTTACTGGATTACGCCTTGGCATAGATGTGCCGGGTGGATGGCGCTAAACGAAATGCGCAAGAGGAGCTAAATTAAGTCTCCCGCACTGCATATTAAGAGGCGGAACTAAGTAGATGTTCTTTAGTTCCAAGCACGAGTAGTTTCTTTTGAGGAAACTCACTCTGCAGTAGGAGATTTAATCGATCAAATTGAAATACTAGATGGACATCAGGATTTATAATGCTTAAAAGTGTAAAAAAATCCATTAATTTTGCTCTTGTTCGTATGAGGAATCCCAGCGCGTTACAACTCCAGAATATCGCATGATGTGTCTCGGTGAGGAAGGTAGCCTGATATTTCATCCGCTTTTGACGCGAAAGAAGTTTTGTTTGGGTCAGTATGAGACTGCTTACTAATAGTTCATTTAAACGGAGTGCATCTAAAGGGAAACATGTTTAACTGTTATCGCATTTATCTAGAAAACCCTAATACCTGCGAACCTTACATTTGTATCGTTTTGTAAAGAATGGAAGCCATTATTTGATAGAGCATGGGTCACGATTGGAGACGGAGCCGACACGCCACACGAAACTCATTCGAAGCGAAATAAATTCTTCCGCACGGCGTTCAGGGAGGTCGGTAATCTCGGTTTCCTGTTCTACGCTTCTTACCCCAACTCACCTACACCTACCCCTACACCTTCTGCTCAATTGTCACCTCAATA